>DWNR01005621.1:0-10058 GCA_018250455.1 Polygonus leo
TTGGATTCACAATAATATTGAATATGGATAATTGTATTGTCTCCAGAATCAAAGGCGTATACCCAATTTCAGATTAACCGGTTAACGGGAAGAGGGTTAAATTTCAATTACTACATTTGACCTAAACAAATAAATAAACAAACGGGGTGAGCTAAATAAAACCGTTTAAAAAGTAGGGTGCATTTTACATAACGACCGTCATAAAGCTACGACGTAAAGGTATGTTAGTCTGTTCTGAACAGTTAATCCATCATACAGAGAAAAAACATAGATATTACGAGCATCTATCTGTAACTTTCAAATATATGCCTATTTTATAAAAACCTATTTTATACTCGTAGGGATTGTTGTTCAAATAAAAGTGACGCAACAATCTTCGTAGTTCAATTCTTATTTTCAACCAAACGCTTACAAAACAAATTTCACTTTTCTAATTTAAAATATGTTGAAATTTGTAACAAGCTTCAAAATACCCTTACAATAAATTGCGGCTCATAATTTTGCAATTAAAGTAACCCTTGTTATTATTTCGAAAGTTGAACGTGTTTTAAAACTCTATTTGTGGAACCATAGACAATAACGAAGCCAAACAAAAATATTTCAAAAGTAATTTCCGTGACTAATTTACGTCTTTCATTTTTGTTGATTTTGAAGCCCTATGAAGTCATTAAACTTTTCAGTTATTGCCAAAGTCTTCGAAACGGTTCGACCAATTCTAATGAAATTTTGTGTGTTTATCGGATAGGTCTCAGAAACGGTCAACATTTATTTACATATAGAACGTTAGGGGGGTCCACCCCTATTTTTTATCTTTTGGACAACATTTTTTGTTTTTATTTTTTATGATTCGGCATTATAAATACCTAAATTTTCACCCATCTACCATCAACCCCCATTTTTTTATATATAAAATTTACAATGAAGTGGCATTCAAATTGTTTGTTTTTATTGAACTCTAGCAAATTTACGTTCATAACATAAAGTTTTAGAGTAGGTACTAACTACAGCGTATTGTTATTTGAAGAAATTGCTGCGATATTACTTATACGATTATGTACAAAAATAGGATCAAAATAGGACGTTACCTTAGGAGCATATTTTTTTACCAAAAATCGATAATTAACAATAAAAACACAAAAACTTGAATATCTCAAAAACGAATCAATATCGGCTAGGGTACTTAATGACAAAACTTATTGCAAATGAGCTCTACTTTTACCCCTCCAAGGGAATGTATCGAATTTTCGGTAACCCTGTATATATACCTACAGGAATGGGTAAATGAACAAGACGGAGAGAAAGAACAAGAAATATTAATAGTTATTAATAAAATTGAATGTTATATTTAATCGAGGAAAGGAAACATTTTTGAACGTCTTAAACGCGCTAAGAATATTAAAAATAGACGGTCAATAATTCAACCTATTGATAACGTAAACAGTAAGTAAAAATGTAAAATAATTTAATTTATAATTTTTAAGAGCCTCATACTAATTGCCGTATTTGAAATAAGAATTAGTGAGGTAAATCTTAAAAAAATATAACACAGTTTAACTGAACCAATTAGGCGGAAATTTTGCATACACGTTTAGTTTGGATGAAAATGCATACCTATGCATATTTATATATAGGTTAAGTACCTAAGTGATATTATTCTCAGTCCAACCAATAAAAGGATTTGGAGAGGATGGGTAGCGCTGCTGTTAAGATTATTTTAAAGACAGGATAAGTTACAAGGACAGGATAAATACTTCCAAAGGTATAAAATAACATTGCTTCCATTTAAAGTTTTAAGATATATTTGCCTGGTGGCAGAACTCGTTTAGTTCAACCGGGGAGGTACCATCGCCTCCCTCATAATTCTCTGTGATGCAATTCTTGTGTTTCGATTTGTAGAGGCTGTACAGGCTATACTTATACACGAGGCGAACATCTTAATCCTCGGGGTGGCAACGCATCTGTGATAAAACTTATAGGGTAACAAAATCATTTAGGAACTACAAATGAGGATTAATAATAATTTTATTAGCCGCAAATTTGTTCTATATTCGAACTGGCTTTAATGTAATCGGAAACTAGATAAAGCGTTAATGATAAATACTTTTTGCCGCACATTCTTGTACTAATGTAGGTCAAGAACGACGTCGTTCTGATAACGAACTACTCGTTTTATCATAGCGCCGCGCTCTATTTGACCTTTAATGTAATTAAATAATACAACTGAACTATACTTACAAGGCTGTAACTCGAACATATTACGTTTCAATACTGGGTTCTGGAATTCTCACAACTTTGAGTCATCATCATAATCAAAACCCGTTTATATCCCATTTTTAAGCACTCCGTGGTCTCCGTGAGAGGAGATTGAAAAGCATTAAGGCCAATCTCTATCACACTGGCGAAGTGCAAATGAGTATATTTTAAATACCCTTCAAATATTTATACATTTAAACATACTCACAATATTTTCCTTCAACGAAAAGCAAGTGACAAATTGATTTTAGTATGCACGTACTAAGATTTTTTAATACCTAACATAACATCACTATATACATACGTAAAAAAAAATATTTTTTTTTAATTTGGAATCCATCGTCATCACCTCAATCTTTTTAGATTTTTGTACAAAGGATTGCACTCTTGTTTATTTGTAATATACTATGGCTCCTGATGGTATTGTCCTTACTGCTCTGGTAATGGATATCTACCTAACCTTAAACCTACCTAATAATAAATCTGAGGTCTAACCCTAAAAGAAAATTCAAATTTAAATATGGCACCTCTGAACATGATACAAAAGATACGATACCTATAGGCATGATACTTTACGTACGATTCTGACAAAGAGTTTTATTATTACCAATTGAAAATGTGTTTGAAATTCTAATACCCAAATTTTAGTACACACTGCCGACTGATAAACGTTTTCGTCACACGCTGTTACTAAATGACATATCTAATCTCTGCCCTCGTTCGCTCGTCAGAGTGGAACACAGTTAATGCCAAAAACGTGTGTTTAATTTGTAAGAAATGTTGCCAAAAATTTCGCATTCGGCTGTAATGATCGTACTTTGTGATTGAGTACGTATACTTATAAGAAATGAAAGTGTCTTTCTCCGTCTAGCTAATTTTAACTTTTATATGATGGGCGACCTGACCTACTTTTCTATCTTCTTAACTACCTATCTCAGTAGTAGCATTTGTGATCAGTTTCGAATGACTTATACTTATTTATAGTTTCGAAGTGATCTAATACTATCCATTTCTTGGTTGCTTGGTTAAAGATGCGGCAGTGACCACTCATATTGAGGTGGATTGCTAGTTGGACCATGACGTTTGTGCCACGTGGATTCCAACTACTCGGAACTCCAATATCGACGGAAATAATGAAAAAATATAAAAAGTTCGTTCTTCCAAGAACATATAGAATTCAAAGGAAAATTACACTCATCCACTTAGTGCTCGGGTACCTAACAATCTTAGAATTAATCATTCACGCTTATCGCGGTCGTACGATGTTAAATTACAGTTCC
The DNA here is from genome assembly GCA_018250455.1 of Polygonus leo. Lineage (NCBI taxonomy): Eukaryota > Metazoa > Arthropoda > Insecta > Lepidoptera > Hesperiidae > Polygonus > Polygonus leo. The sequence goes on from DWNR01005621.1 coordinate 3,534, forward strand.
ATTTAGTGTCATTATCCAGTAGTAAATTACTTTACATTTACGTCATACTTGGAAGCCAATTTTTAAACGAGTGAACTCAGCCAGCCGTCAGACATACAGTCTAGAACGAAATCGATGAAACCGAGGCTACGTTTGCCGCATGGGTACATGTAACATAGGAAAGCTATTTAATCGATTTTACCGGCCATAATGCGGCGATGTCGTCAATAAAATTTTCCGTATGCAACGTCCATCAAATATGTAAGTAGGGCAGGCCACTCTATTTCCGATCATACACTATTCAGCACTAAGCCGATGACTGAGAACAGGACACATGATGACGTACTCCTTGGTGTTAAAGTCCAAAATACTTTACACAGACGCTTGGTATCAGCGTAACTCTAAATTGGATCTGATTGAAATGCTCCCAATTTTCAACGACCATGTGCACGTCAGTCCGTCTCTCACCTCGCTCGACAATTCTTTGAATGTAATAACTTTATTGTGATTCTTTAAATTTTAATGATTCACAATAAAGTGCATGGCAATGCACGGCTTATTTTTAGTGTAACTGAATGAAATTTATATATTGTGACATCAATCGAGAATTCTTCACATTCATTTGGAATTAAAAAGCTCATGTTTTGATGTTTTAATAATAGTCTGAATATTTTGTATACTTACTGTTTAAGTAGTAAATAATGTAAAATGGAACAGCTACTGCTTCATTGTTGTTCTTTAAAGTTACACTGAACTCATCGGTGTCAGGTCTAGACATTATTACTTATACTACCTATCATAATTTGAGTAGAAAATAAATATTTTTGTGAATTGGGAGATAGAATAAATTAAGAAAACCTAACATACTACATCTGCTTACTTAATAAGTGATATGATAGTCTTACTACAAAAAACACTTCTACAGCACAAACTGGTCTTCACCAAAGAGGCTAGTAACAGGTGAATAGGGATATAAAAACATCACGACATACAAATTTATTTTTATACACATCACATCTCTATCTACTGCTTACCTGCTGGAAGCGATTGCATCGACCGCCGCTAATGTAAACATGAAGAATATTAGTCAGCAGTTATCGCCGTATTATATTTTGGACAAGTTCTAAAGTCTCTGTAATCTTTACGGAATTCGCCTCGAGTAAGAAGAGGGAATGAAATAGAAATACTTTATTGTACAATTCAGAAGAATGAGGGTTATACATTTTGAGCGAGATCTGGGTGAAATAATGCATACATATGTATATTAAAAACATTTTTCTTCATATCAGTTCATACGATTTAGACATATCAAGAATAATCGTGAATGGAAATACATTTATTTTTATGTTGATTACATAACAGGTCAGGTAGAATAAATAAATTTCCCCATTATTAGTACTAAAAGTTAACAATATAACATAATATTAACATTAAACATTAAAAAATTACACATAAACACCCTATGCCAACATTTTGTGCGTATCGAATCTTATCTAATAGGTGTGATTGGATAAGTTAAGATAATAGCCCAACTCGTACAATACAATTATATTAAATACAAAAAAAATATACCTGGATATGCCACAAAAGTACAAAAAGTAAAAAACAGAAATAAATCCTAATTAGCATGAATATGACTTGTCGCTAATACAGAAGAACATATTCTGCCCTATTTTGCCTAAAATTAACAATAACATTGAATTCATATAAATAATTTAATCGTATTGTCATCAGATCTAAAGATCAATCATTCCATCGGTAAACAGGGTTAAGATTTATTTTCTAGATTCGACCCACAAAAGACAAACAAAACATGCTAAATAAGACCGTTCAAAAACAGAAAAAATCGTTACAATGTAACATTTTGGGTAATTTATTATGAATCTATTTTCAAATGTAGCGTCTACAAAATCTCTAAAAGTGACTTGAGTGGGGACGCATTTGGTAAGAAAACGATATGGGTAGGTTGCAAAATAATATATCATTAATACGATATAATCCTATCCGAGATTAGTGTATTACAAAAGATCACCGCAGTGCGTTATCGATGCAGATGTTACGTGCTTCCATATCATGTTATAGTCGTGCGTCATTCTTGCTTTGCCCTATTCACGATACTTGGCTCGTAAATGATTATACTTGACAATTGTTAAAGTAACGAAAACCAAGTTTGAGTACACAGCTTATTTCTAAATTAAATCTCTAGAAGGAAAGGGGAACAAATATTGATAGGCATAAGCATTAATAACTATTATAAACGATATGAATAATGATAGCCGTTGGTACTATTAATTGTTTATGAACGGCAAAATTGATACAGAACTGCCAAACATATATTGCCGGGAGGAAGTTCCGCAATCGAACTGAGCGCACATAGAATTTTAAACGATTTAAACGAAATGAGGAATTTTAACACCAGGACGATTGATGGGTATTTGTAAAACATTTGTCCATGAAGAGTAGAAAACATGTACAACAAAAACAAGGTAAACAATGTAAAGAAAGTAACGTAGTCCAAATATTTACATAGTTTACATGTTTTATTAAGGGATTGCAATATTGTTGGGACTGAAGAAAGTAGATCTACTACTAGTACTTAACGCTGCGTTCTGTTCTTAGGAGCAAGTATTTACTTATAAAAGATATTCCAACTTCCTCAGAAAAAGTGACCTTATCTGCCTCCATATGTAAGCCGTACGGTGAAAATAAAACGTATAATAGCAATGCAGCACAAAATAGAAATGTGTACGTATAAAAATATCCTCATTAGCGCAAAATTATAATTTACTTCGGCAAACAGAGCCATTGTCTCGGAATTACGGAGGTTGTCACTTCGCACCTAAATCAAATGCCAGCCACCTCTTTAGAAATGGGTACACCTCAGGCATACATAATTAATTATTGAGCAACGGGTGAGAAGATTCGGTTACCGGAAAATTCATATTTAATGTGACGCTTTTGATCATGACAGAATATTTGTTCAGAATAAATAAATCAGAGTTAATAGATAGAGACAAGCAAGTGGGTGGAATCTGTAGCACAATAGACGCAAAGGTCGGTTGCCGAACAAGACGAGAAGTAGGTCAAGATGACGTAACGGTACACTTACACTGGAAACGTAACGGCCCCGATTCGGTTCGGAACTATTCGTCCGACTGCATCAAATGGTCGAGGAACCTATTTTACGATTGTCAAGCCAATAAGTTATGTGAAGGAAAGTGCAGTGCAATCAGAATATAGTTGAAAGCCAAAGAAAAAATCTTGGCTTAGTTGGTAACCCTACGTATAAAAACGTATAGAAACGTATAAAAACCCTACGTATGAAAATCAGATTGCATTTAAAAATACCAGATGAGATTAGATATGTTGTAAAAACTCTGTATAATAATACAAATATGTGTTGCAAATGGTCAAGCATGAAGTTAGCTTTTCCCTGCTAGACATCAAATCTAAAAAGGACAGATGCTTGCCTTGAGTTAGTTATAAAAGCGTTACTGTAACTAGTAGAATCTGTTCTAATAGTATCATGAAGGAAGGTCCATAAAGTGCAGGCGTCACCCCAATTGAAACTAAAGAATCGGCAATTATTTCGCACAACTCCATATCGCTTCGTAGCAACGGCTCTTCCAATAGCTTGACATAATGGTGCATGAGCCCAGTATTTCAACTCCACTGAGGTAGGCCGATAGCACCCGAGCTCAATTCGGACAGGCCCGGTAGGTGCGGAATCAATACTCCGCGCGGTGCCTCTGCGGCGCCCGCACGCCACAGGGTACTCAATCTAGACGTATTCAGAGAACATAATGATCTCGATTCATACTAGATATCAATACGGAACCTAAGTTGTTTACGAAGTAATTATGCGGTGGCGCCATGAATTTATTTAGACGAGACACCTTATTTGGTTTGTGTATTCCCTATAATTATAGATTCCAGTTAATTTTCCTAATCAAAAGTAATCATGTAAATAAGTTTTATTGCCAAAAACTGTTAATACAATTCCGCCGCAGCACCGCCATCAGATTTTTCATAAATTTTTTTCGCAGTTTTTTTCGCTCTATAATATACTTATGAGTTTTAATGTTTAATTGAGTGCCTGTCTAGCATTAAAACCATAGCATACATATCTTGTTCCATCAGAACAATCCATTATGGTCCCACTGCTGGGCATGGGTCGCCTCCTACTATGAAAAGATTACTGGCCAAGTGGTACTGGCAAATTTATAGACTGCACATACCATTGGAGATTTTTTATCTGACAATCTCTTGGATGAGCAGATTTAAATTTCCTTTTTATAGCCTTGTAATAGGAAAACAAGTGATAGTTAAGACTTCAGAGATACCTACGTAATTCTTTGAAAACATAGGTGCCTAGATTCTTTTCTACTCGTAGATACTCGGATCTCTAATTTGAGCGATTAACTAGGCTATCACAATTCACGTTATCATTTTAAAATATTGTAAAACTACATGCCCTTTCAAAAAAACTTTTTCAAACAAACTTGGTACTCAGAAAATTTGCTTCTCTAACCCCAAGATCCGCTTTCGCATAATCTTACAGCTCCAACTGAAAAAGTTTAGCAGTAGTAGACTTAAAAAGTTATGCCGTTGCAGACTTTAAAAGTTTTGCTTTAGCTCTTACTCTGTACATAAGACTAATAATACTACTAATAACAACGAAAACAGCAGATCCCGTAAATGAATAAATAATTTATTAAAAAACAGATATTCCTGAAAATCATTTCCATGAAAAACAGTAAACAAATATTAAATTACCTTCATGAGCTGCAGATGCGAACTAATACAACAAATGAGCGTAATGATTAATGAAACCGCTGACATAGATCTATTTCATAGGTATCTAGATATGACTCATCCTTTGCCTATGTCCTACGTATTATGGAACCTAAAATCGTAGTTTATTTAAGTAAGTATCATATATCTTTAAGTATACGACTCTATGGAATATTTACATCACAGGTATCTTCCATATATGACCAATCCTATGCGAATGTCTTGTGTGTATTAAACCGAAGTTCGCATTGTTTCTTTTTCGATGCCTTCAAATACGATTTAAGGAATGATGTGGAACTTGAATGAACTTGAATCAATATAATGTTTCACGCCGTAAGCCTATCTTACTACTGTAGTGTTGAATATCCATGTTTTTTTTTTAATTTGCCACGTTTATAAATAATATACTATCTTATTTACTTCAAAAATTTAGAAAAATCTCATTTCAACAGATTTTTAGGCGTGTCGATGATTGTTTTATTTTCATTTGGTAAGCCTTAAATCTTTCAACCAATATAAATAAAAAAGAAGGTAAAAAAGCAATTGATGTAAAATTAAACCGACTTCAAAAACGTATTATCATCTCAAATTGTGAAAAAATGATATTTTCATATACATTAATGAACTATAACTAATTATTTTTGTGAAGTGAAGGAAGACATGACACCGACGTCAAAATTATTAATTATTGTTGATTAATTTAATACGTGTTAAAATATAATTTTCGCTCAATTTTGAGTAGATAGAACGTTTTTGTAGTCGCTTTAACTTTTTTGTAATTGCTTTTATATTTCATAATTTTTAGTTTTAAGTTAAATTGCATTTTCGCGTACGTTAATATCAAAAGAATGTTCAAAAATTCGATCAATAGTTTCATAGATATTCGTGGACAACCATACATAAAATTTTGTATATTTGTATATTTGGTCTGTAAGTCCTAACAGGTAAATATTTTGCATTAACGATAATATTATAATAGATGCGTGTCGTAGGTATAACCTTCTTTTTTGAAGTCGGTTAAAAACATGTCTATCAAATATGCCAAATATGAAATAGGCAACATTTTTGGAATGCTAAAATCGCATAACTTTTGTACGCTCAAAATCCCAAAAAATAGCATATCTAGTAACCTGTGTCTATGAATGCTGCCACAAATGAAGCAAACCACCATCGTTAGTGCCTGCGCAATTGAGCCCTAACGAGGCACCCGGTAGCTATAATGATATCAATTTTATCAACGGAATCGCAGGAAATTGTATCATGTTGATTTAAATTGAAAGAGATACAACATTTTTAACTGGCTTCAAATAAAGGTTCTATGTTCGCATGTATGTTCTTATTACGTATGTTTTCGTAAATATAGTGGTATAATTATTGTAATTAATTATACCACTATATTCGGGGACCTTTTTTCAAAATTCTTTTTTGTTTTCAAATTTCAAAGGCAAAGGTCAGTTTGACTTAAGAATTTTCCGATACTCAAAGATTAAATCTAGAGAAAGGACTATTTATCAGTAACAATCGCGAAAAACATTATTTTCCAAAATATAAAAATACAGAAACCGACTGAAAAATCATCAAATTAGAATCTACAAAGTAAAAAAATATTATTGTACAATGCGATAATGTCAGTGCCAAGTGTGCTCAGTGAGTGTGATGAGGCATTTGGCACCGTTTTTTAACCGACTTCAAAAAGAAGAGGTTATCAATTCGTACCGTATGTTTTTTTTTTTTTTTTTTTTGTTTGTTTGT
>DWNR01005622.1:0-10058 GCA_018250455.1 Polygonus leo
CCCTAGGAGTATTTTTTCTAGTTTTTATTCAATGTACAGAATTAAACTCGTCTACAGTTTTATTATATGTATAGATATTTCCGGGTTTTCGAGATAATACAGTTATATTAATAAATTTAATTTAATAATAGCGTGTATTGTGTAAGAGAATATTAATTATTATTATAATTAAGGAAAAGAGTGTCCTTAGACTTTTCTTTAAATGAAAATGTTATTTTGGTACTTTGCTTTTACCGAAACTCTATAAGGATTGTTGTGATCACTAATCGTCGCCTAATTTACGACATTATATTAAGAGCTTGCTAATTCAACGCATCGACAGTTTTATCACGTCTCCTAAAACATTGCTGTAAAATTTATAACTAAGGCAAATGTATCCAAATACATTTGGATGTATAACACAAGAAACACTATTGTCTGGATGCTGTTTTATATTTATTTTTACAAAAAATATAAGTAAATAAGTACATAGTTTTTTATTTTGTGTATAGTATTATATTTTGCATGTTAAAGGCTAATTCCAAAGCTTATGTCCATGATTCTGCACGAGTATTAGTTCAAGTTTACTCTTTTAAGAATTCCTTGTATCGTAGGACTAAGAAAATATCTTTTAATTTTAACCCTTGTGGGGACTAAAAAGATTATGAAAGCTTGTTTCTAGTGACTATATATATATGCAGAATAAGTTTCCTTTCAGCCTTATAACGTATTTATACCACTGATTTAATACTATAATTACCAATAAATTGGAAAATCGTAGACATATCGTAGAACTACGTGCGAGTAGGACAAAAATAGTTTCTATGACGTTTCCGTGCACGTTTTCCCGCGCTACATTCAACAAGTGTGTGTTAGTTCAACTTCATTCCGCGCGCGAACGTTTTTGAACCGCACGCGCAGACGATCCGACGAATAATCGAAACATATTTTTCGGTAATCAAAACCTCGCAGACCTCTGTTAAGTGTGATGATAATGAAATAACTTCAAGTGCTTCGAATAAGTGTTTAGTGTTGTGTTATTTATATCCAATAACTCATTTTGAGCTTGAAATTTGGTGAGAAGTAAGTAGCGAATTTTAATTTGCACGTTTAGTATTTTTACGACGTTGACGTGATTTATGAGGCATATTTCACTGAAACGCGGTAAAGACGAGATTTTTCTGATAGATAAGTAGTTCGATGCCTTTTATAGAGATGGATGGTCGCCGTTATGTCCGTGTAAGACGTGTAAGTATAAGGCCTTGCCTAGGATGATAAATGGGATTAGACCCGCTCGAAGCTTAGTTGAAAGTACTTACAGTATTGTGCACATTTATCTGTCTTTATTATTCTTCAGATAGCGAAGCGACTTTCTAAAATAACTTATTTGCATAGTTATCTCGTATGTGCGAATGTTAAATTGTGTAGGATGTCGTCGATGCTTAGTTATACACTTATGTAAATAACAAATTGAATTGTAATAAAACTTTACCTAACTGTAAAGAGTAGTATAGCTTTATTTGTATTATTTAATGAGACCAATTTTTATTCTGTAAGTGCCGGTAATTTCAAATGAGCCTGATAAAATTTTCTTCATATATATTTTTTTCCAAGACTAGTAGTTAGTTGCTTTTTGTTCATTTTGTATAAAGTAGAAAGTATTAGTATTAGTTGATCATATTATTATTATAAAAGGATCCATAGATCGTACACGGTTGCTGATTAATGCCACAATTACGAGTTGAAGCTGACGGAATCATACTCATCGAAGAAAAATAAATTACTGAAGCAAACCAAAATCGACTAATTCATAAGAGTAAAAAGTCTCACTGGACCCATAATAGAACTTGACCATGGATCTACAGAGATGACTTTGGTTGTCCATTACCACATATATATACGACATGCCATATAAATAATGGTCATTGTCATGTGATGTGGATTGATATGCTGTGATAATGTAGATGAAGATAGATTCAAGACCACTTTGTGGGGAACATAAGTCACTATCTTCAATGTTATGGAGCTTCTTTATTACAACAAACTAAAGTTACATAGAATGAGAAATGGTCATTACGTGTCTTTCACCACAAGAACACAGCAAAAAGAATTCTGAATCGATCTACAGATGTTGTGTAGTAAATCAAAATGTAAGAAAGATGGCCACCATATAAATCCTAGAGCTATATTTAATACAAGTATACCTTGGATATTATGGTCACTGTATTACTAACAAATCAAAAAGGATGAATGAAACTGTTAATGACTTTTGATATTAATGTAAAATGATTTATTCTTATATTCCACAGAGGAATAAGAATATTTCTAAAGATTCATGTAAAGTTAGTCAAAAACATAAAGTCGTGTCTCTTGAAACAATATTAATTCAAAGTGGGCAAGGAATCAATTTTATAATTATATAAAGATAAAGTATAGGTAATTTTTTAAAGAAGAACCTTTTGCAAGAGAAATAAGAAGGTGGTAAATGGTATAAAAAATTGTACAAGAAAATATATTAAGTAATGTAGTGTACCAGAAACCATATTTCACTGTACACATGATTAGATGTACCTAATCAATTAAGCAATTAGCAATATAGTCAACTGCAATAATTAAAACAGGCAATTACTTTTGACATTGCAGCAAATGAATTTGACCAACTTACATGCCGAATATAGTCAGCAATGCAATCAGGCATTTAACTCCTAAAAGGAAAATAAGAAATTGACTCATTTTATTTCTTAATAAGTTAAATCGAATAAAATATATATATGTCTTTGGTGAGTCGTTATTGATTACATAGTCGCTGTAAAAAATCGGTTACACGTAATCCGCTCAGCTATATATTTTTGACGGATATATAACTTTTGTTGGATATGCTCATGGTGATGATCCTGATATATTGATAAGATCTTGTGGATAATATAGGGAATGATGTGAACCAAGAACTGCATCATAATTTTCATCCTCCGTGAAACAATGCTTGCGTTGTTAGGGAGAAACACGGTTGCCGGCTATTACACACAAAGCGAACATATTATTAGTACTCAGGGCAGGCAATGCATCTGAGAGCAAACTCAAGAACGATTCAGTCGTCCTTGGATTAACCAATCCACCATTTGCAACCACAAATGTCCATGGGCGGCACAACCACTTATCATCAGGAGATAAGTATATGCATAATATTATTTTAAAATAGCACAAGTACTAAGGAAAAGTATATTTGTGCTATTTTAAAATAATAATATGCACATACTTATCTCGAGTATGAAAAGTGAATCTAATTTAAGCAGCTATCTAATGAATGATTTGATGAAAGTGATTAAGTATATGACTGAGTATATTTATAAACTACATTGCAACTTATGCTTGAACAAGTATCTTCTTATATTAATACTCGTATAATTGGAAGTATGTACATTTATATTAGGTATGTCGGCCCTATTTTGTTGATAGCTACTATTGGATTTATTATAAGTAGCCATATTATTAATTGGTTCTCAACCCTCCTATTCATCTTGTTGCTTATGTTCTTTTTTTTAATCAATGACTAAAATTCTTGAAGTAACAGAGAAACTTGAAAGGATTTCAACAACGCCGAAAATTAAAAAAAATACCATTCCAAACGTAATCGTATTCATCGAACTTTTTAGTATTTTCATCACTTCCAATATATCTGTCTACGTGTCAAAGTTTATTCAGGCATGTTCAATGTTTTTATGAAGCATGTCGTGTCATAAGTCATAATAACAATTAGGATGATTCAGTCCATGACAAATAGTTCCAGGACTTTTTGAAATCTCGCCTTGGTCTCTTTAAACCGATATTGCTCAGAGCTATTTCGGTAAGTATCGAATGTATGAGATGTTGAAAACCACAAGGATTTATGCGTCAGCGCATCGCATCAGCGCGAGTTTCTTAACATTGTTGCAGTTTACTTCAAATTTCGGAGTTCCTTGCAAAAGTCCAAATGTTAATTCATGCAAAATATAAAGATTTCGATTCGATGATCGAATGAATTTGCAAGATAGAATACTGGTTATAACTATTTTCTCTACCGGCTCTCAAAACAATATTTAGAAGATAAGAAGTGTGAAGATTGAAGCGATAAAAGTAATTCTAGTAATATAAAATATTATCTAGTTCAATCTTCATCATTTCTTCTATAAATATCAAAAAAAGTAAATTCAGACATTCTGATGTACAGAACCATGATAGGGTACATAATACCAAGTCGCGGTCGGAAAATATTTTTTTCCTTTTGTTGTTGTGCAGAACATTCCTGTTTTGTTACATCACATGAATTAACAATGAATGTAAGGTAAAATATGCAAAAGAGAGAACAAATTTTGTATGAGTCAAGTGTTCATCCCTACGTACCTACAAAAATAAGTCGGCAAGAAATTTAGTATAAAGTATAAAAATATATTAATAACAATTGTTAATGATAGGTTACACAGTATTACTTTAATCATGACGTCGCATTTAAGTCATAAATATGTAAAGACATAAAATGTAATGTTATTATACCTATTTCAAGTAATGTTAACAAGATATAAATAGAATACGTAGATATGATGTCATTCATACTGCAGTTCCTTAATAAATTCTATTTAAATAAAATAGCAGCTATCTAGAATAGTTCATGTCAAGAATATTGATTAACATAATTAACTTGGAATGTAATAAGCAATAAAAATAGTTGAGTAAGTAGGTACCTACATTTTTTGCCTCCAAACAACTTTATCAACAACACTCTACCTACGTTATTTTTATTACTGTTAAAGACATTTTTAAGGAAACTTGTATTCATTAATTCTCATGGTACTAAAAACTGAATACCTACAGATATACTTTATTCCAAATCAAAACACAGAGCGCAGTGAAACATGACGCATAGAATTAGCACAATGAGATCTACAGGAGCTGCTTAATAAGGAACGTGATAAGTAGACTAGCATAACAAGAACGGGTTTAATCAGAAATGCAAGGAAAACGTCGGTTGTCACCTTCCTTGCGTCCGTGCCAAATGCAATTGGCATAGATGCAGCGGTTCCGTCAATAAAGGAAACCCGAGCTACTTCTGCGAACTCTAGTTTGAACGAGGTGTGATTACGACCTCCGGTTTCGCGACCTACAATACATTTTTTTTTTTGCAATTTGAATAATAATATTTACGATGTTGAAAAAAATCTATTCACAACGTAACTATGTTACTTCTGAAATTTCAATACATGTGTAATACGATTTTGTGTTTACTTTTTACTCATGAATTTTACTTCTGAAAACTTCATTCTGTGCCTCAGTATATTTACGTAGATGCGTGGGAAGCTTCTTATTTCGACGTGTTTAAACAATTTTGCATTACGCACGTGTGACTCCGGTCATGTATTCGTAACCGGTTTGCCCTTTCCAACCAGAAAAAACAATGATACCGAATCGCGTGTAAATAGTGTGGAAATGATGACATCAGCTTTCGGGTGCGCTAATATTAAAACTTGGCGCCCATCCACGGCCGGTTCCATCGACATGGATCATAGACGTACCGGGAAAGTGGACAGATACTCAAAAAACTGAGATTTTCGTTCATTGACACCGCTCCACCACTCCGTTGGTTTTAATATTAAATCATGAATGATGTGGAACGGCTCAGTAATTTCAGGATTAAACACATGAATGGAGGATGCATAAATATGATCAAAATAATTATGTTCTCGTGCAGGATCCAGCCTCAAGCAAAAGTCAACAACAAGAATAAACTTCACCTATTTAAAGACAGCTTGGTAATAATTTACGTAAATAAAGATGCTCCAAATCGTACAAAACAAATGCGTTGTTTCTCTCATGTTGCCAAAATAACAACAGTAGGAATATGAGCATGTGCCCACATGACTTTCTGAACCCGAAGGATTATTTCTAGTAACATGAAATTAGCCGTATAACCACCGCAGCATGTGGTTTTTGGTCTTTAGATTTAATTGGTATCTGTTTGGTTTAGAAATAAAACTAAACTAAAAGCAAGGAGTAGGTATTTAAGATTGCTTTTCCCTAACACTTTGCAATACAATCTAGGCGTGTAAGGTCATTTTCAGTTTACCAGACTCATATACGTGGAATAAATATTGAGTCAGTTATTTTGCTCACGGGGACATTTAAAGTCTTTACTTATTCATGTCAGGGTCTTAGAACATTACGGCAAAACAAAGCATAATTGGATAATGTTAAATAAAATTCAAGTTAGTAACCGTGACTTCGTAGAAATAAAAACAAATAAATAGACGCATTATTCATTTAACATGCATCATCCAAGATCATTGTGTCATCCTGATATAGGCAATATTGGTCATTCATCTCAAGGTTTGATTCACTTCTTACGTCCACTTTTTATAAACTTTAATATCTGCATGAGAATATTTTTCCTGATTATCGAGTTATGTTATAATATCTATGACTAGAGTGGACTACCTTCTCTGGTAATTAATTTACCGATGTCAATGACCTTATTTGAGAAGATACCTGTACCTACCTACCTCATATCTACCGTACGCTTAGAATATCCGATTGAATGTCGTTGTCAGTTCAAACACGTATCGATATTTGGTCACAAACAATCGTGACTGCGGTCTTAAATTGGCAATATCAATCATTTGTTGCAAACCTTCACATGGAAAGGTAACATACAACCTACTGTGGCATTGAGGAAAGAAACAGATACCAAACTAGGCGTATAGTACATGGAATATGAAAAGCTACTTCTAAAGCTAAAGCTAATAAATACTCGTACTTCAGACAATTGTATGTATGTGCATTTGTCTTTATTAATAGGAACATAAGTACCAATTAATAAAGACAAAGGTGGGTACCTAATGCACTAAAATAAATCAGTGTCACATCTTACTGTGGCTAGACTAAGTACAGACGTATTTGATAAGTACCTAGTCATCGCATAGTAAGATCCAAATGTTCAACTGTGGTAATTGCTTTATTTTGTGTATACTTGGCGAACTAAGATTCTGTTTTCCTCTATATACTTTAATATAAAATATGTAAATCTAATAAAATGTACATATTTTAATAAAATGTAATGACGCACAACTAAAAGTTAAAAATGTCACATTTATATTTTTCACTCACGTAAACATACCTATTTTACTCCTATCTCAATAGTCTAATATATTTTTTTAAAGTATTTGAAATTATCACTTACTGAAGGACACATTCACGTATTAAAGAAGAACGGGCATATAAAGACATAAATGTATGTGAGGAAATGCTTGTATTTTTTTAATTGCGAGCACTTGTGGTTATAATGAGTCTCAGAAAAGATCGTGAAGTTTGAGCATTAGTAACATCCTTGGATGGATTGTCGATTTGCTTTTGATGTTATTCTTCCAATCAGGAACAATGACTAAGTTATAAATATGATAATGGTGTAATAATGCCAAATTAATTTTAGCTTTCTCAGTACCAGAACTATATTTATATTTATTTCTAACGATACCTGTTGGCCGCGCTGCCAACTGGGCTTCCTCGTCGCCGCTGACTCAGGAAGTTACATCACTGGCCTTTCAGACTAGATTAGTAGACCTCTTTTTACGATTATCAGTAAAATTATCTCTGTTAATATTTCTTACAGAATAATATTATATAGTGATCATTTACATAGTCGTCACTTATAGTTTCGTATTTGTAACAATTCGTATTGCAACAACCTGCGGTACCCAATTCATCGTTTACTTAGAACTCTATTTGGACATTTTCAAAACATAATAGTTATACACTAATAGTTTAGAAATTCAAAATTCTTTATCCATTTATTTTATGTATAAATAAGTAAAATATGATAAATTTAGTTAAATCTGAGCTGCAGTTTTAATTGTATTATATGAACTACCAACATAGTTTAATAACTTTCAAACTAATATTGTAATACTAATATAGCTTTGAATATTTAACATTATTTTAAAATTCTTACTTCTTCTACTTAAAAAAATCAAGTAAGAACGAGAGAACACTTGTATTTTTGTAAAGCTAAAAACACAGACGACCCCAACCCGAAAACAAGTCTGACCTGTTTCGTATGCACTAAATATATTTTTTCGTTCGCCGAACTGAGACAAATAACCTTGGCTTTTATTTTGTTAAATTTATATGTACCTACAGTACACCTACTGTGTGTGATGGTTTAATTGCTAAATTGCCATTTTTATCATTCTATGTATATTTTTATTTAACGCTAGCTTTATTATGACACAAAGAGCATAATAAAAGAACATCAACTGACCAAAGGATGTTTTTATATCCTCAGCTACTTCTTTACTACTACAGCTGTTCGTTTCTACAAATTATATATAAGTATACAATATGTGGATACGGCAGCCTTTAGACCTCCACTGCTACTCATATGGTTCTCTAATTGCCACCACTTCAACCGGTCCTTTGCCCTCTGAATCCAATGGCCTGCCGCTGTTTTCTTTATGTCATCGGTCTTTCTGGATAAGCATTCACCTGTGCTTCCTTTGCCTAGATGTAATTGCCACTCAAAAACCTTTTCGGCCGCACTGATTAGTTATCGGTTCTCTAAACTATATGGCCAGCACGTTGCCACTTTATTCATCTAATTTCGAGCCTGAATTATCTTGTTCCATTAATGGTGAGTGCTCTAGTGAACTGCTCGATCTGATGCCTACGTCACGTCCACCATCGCACCACTCGCCGAAGGATGAGGTTTCGTCCAGATCAACTGAATTCGTGGCTGTCTTAAACAGTTCGTACGCTCCTTTTTACCGCGAACGTACAAGATGTGGAACGTGCTTCCTGAATAATACCTCGGGTATTCTCGGTGTGCTATGCCATGGGGTTTTTCAAAAAACTTGCGAAAGGAGCTCTCTACCAAAGCCGGCGAGGACTACTTAACATCAGATAACCCTGATGTTAAGTAGTCGTATGCGTTATCGCTAGGATTATATATGAAAAAAAAATATTATTGTATTTAAATGGTAATATTGAACTAAAAGTACCTAACCTTCTAACGTGTCGCAGAGTAAACATATAAATCTTATGTGCGAAAAAACTTGCATCAGGAAGTATGAAATCACTAAAAGCAGAAAAATATTATATATAATAAGCAGGTAATAAATGGTACTATTAGTAATCCGAAACAAGGTCAACACTTGTCATACGTATGGAACCTTCAATTGAAAAACATGTCATAATGAATTTATTCATGTTTTATCCATTCATGCCCGAGAACCAATCCTCCTTGAAATTTGTAAAGGTGTGAATGAAACAAAAAGTACTGTGAATACTTTGTTTCATTCATACGTTTGCATATTATGTAAGCAAGAGGAGGACAATATTTACTTATTCGTAGGTGTAACGTGTTCATACATCCGCTGAACTATCTGAGTTTTCCTCAAAAAATAAAGATACCTAGTGACAAACTAAGAATGTAAAGCCAGCATTTTTGGATTTAATTTTTTAGTCTTGTCTACAAAACTAGATTATATGAAATTATAAAAAGAATATAAAAGCCATGAAGTGCTTTAGAGGAATAGTTATTTTTGTTTGGCTATTTTAACGTTTATAAACGTAATCCACTTTTTGCACCGACTTCTTTGTTGGTTGTCATTTCTTAAAATTTGAATTCTTGGCAAGAATTAGGTTCCAAATATCTATTTTAATCTATTTTGAATCTAATCTTTTATTACAAAAATATCTATACCAATTTCAATAATAAGATTAATTCTTGATTGGCAGCTATTTAAAAATCTTGTGTTTCAGCTAGATACCACATTTATCTACGATGCAAAAATATTCCATGATTTGCAAAAAGGATTCAATCATTTCAAGAGGTTGCAACGTCCTTACCAGGTGGACTTCAGATACACCTTCAATCGTATTTGGAGCTGACTATATACCTAATAGATGACCATATCCGGTTTTTTACGTTCCATCAGGTAGACTGCAAGCTCATATGACACTTACTCTTATTGGGTATGTATTAGTGTTGTAACGAATGTCTGTTTTTGAACATTCGCGAATGCGAATGCGAATGCGAATATCTGCCGCCGACATTC
>DWNR01005623.1:0-10058 GCA_018250455.1 Polygonus leo
ACCCACTAAAGTTAAAATATTAATTTTGGAACTCAGTTCCTTATCGCGCGGAAATAATTTAAATGAAAGTTACAAATTATGATTAACCTTGCGATCTATTATAGTTTTAAATATATTTTTGAAGCTTTAAATGTGTTGTTCTTCGATTATTATTAAAAAATATCTAAAACGATCTAACTGACAGATTATTATAATAAAATTATATTATTATTAGAAGAATACAATCCACAACATAATTTTATTAATTCAAATTACTTCCTGCGGCTTTACTCGCTATATTAAACAATTTTAACAAGGAAGAAACGACATATTTTAAAATTGACAAAACATTTTATTATTTTTGAACCGATTGAAATGAAACAAACACTAAATGTTAAGTAAAGTATAAGATATATCAGTGAACCGCATTCGAATCGGATCAGTCGTTTCTGAGATAAGCGCGAAAAAAATACGCGGACAAACAAACATTGTTTTGGGTTCTATTCCTTTGAAAAGACCATCAATATCGATTTCTCCCTAATTTCTTTCATGTACAGACGGCAATCAGTTACAGATTTATTATATGTATAGATGAAGTGAGAAAACAGTAGGTACTATTCTATACACGTGTATAATATTTAAACTCAGATCAAAAGTTAACAGCACTTCGCTCTACATTAAACGTAATCTTAAATAACTGATTCACTCAAGAATAAGAGCCTTACTTACAATTTTATTATATTAAAGAAGATTATGACGTCATGGCGTGGGCGGACACCTTACGAGCATTGTTCTTGTCCCGTTATCAAGCCTCGTACCACTTGGACGAAATTGATAATATATTACTCTATCAGGTCATATATCAAATAAGCATTTTGTAAACACGCACACAAATAAAGAAACACACACACACACATATCTTCACGCCTAATCCCTAACGGGGCAGGCAGAGAGTATCGAGTGCCAAACCGCAAGGTTCTGGTATATTTGCCTAACTTCTTCCACTTTCATAACTCTCCTCATACAAACACGCCGATGTCGGAGACTCTTGACACCTCCTTCAGACAAGAAATGATCAATTTGATCATGAAATGTCAGTCTAATTAATATAAAGAAAAGATTAAATAATTAGCAGATTTCAACACTAATATCGACATGCTAGATAAGACTTACATAAAAATACACGCACACAAATATCCAACATAGATATCGAAATTCATTGTTATTTTCTGACTGTTTGGGAATTGAATTGGGACCCTTTGGATATAGTAGTGCGGTGGCCGCTGCAATATGTGTCTCGGTCCGTTATTTTTGTTAGATAGGTTTTACATTTGTAAGAATATGAGGTAAAATTACATGAAATGAAGATTAAATTATGTAAAATTTTACACGACTAATTTATAACATTTAATTGATTATTTTTCATCTAGCCATAAAAGTTTAGCAATATTAATCTGTTATAATATATATACAAAAACCTTGCACACAATTTTTCCCGTACTGTACATTTTAAAGGTCCATTGAAAAGCAGTAGCAGGTTTTGTATGATACATACTGAGTTTATGTAAATTGTAATTTAGCGAGACAAATGTTACCCTTCTTTCCTTGCAAAAAGACGAAAAAACGGTCGAAACGACAACGATCATAATAATATTATTATGATCTGTTAAATTATAAAAATGACTGTGAGAACCATGTATTAACATATTGGTGGTCAAAGGTATGGTTAGGCTGATTTCCAGATGTTGTGATGCTTACTTATCAGCCTATCGTTATGTAAAGACATGGTTACATTTGTCCATAAACATCAGTAAACACTTATCATATATGCTAATGTTGCTACTTACATATCATTAAAACCCACAAAGTATTATACGGTTCATTCATTATATTTTTACAACATACTAACGTTATTACCCTATTGTTTACTCTATCTTACTAGGATACATTCATAGATAGTATTTTGAGACCTTTTTCGAATTTTTGAGAGAGATAGTGAATATTCTTCTAATCTTTACGCCACTTCAGCATTTCGTAGTGGATATGCCATTCGAATTAACAGAATTTCTTACAAAAAACATGTCTTAAAAATACTTAGATAAATTTAGCTATTTTCTATTAAATGTATACAACTATACCCTTTTAACTTTATTATGCCTATTGCGTACAGATTAATACCTTTATTTACGTGTTCCACAACTTCTCGATTGGATTTGACGTCATTCATATATCTACTTTCTGTATAAAACCAGTAGACACCCAAAGGAATGTATAGAGCATCATGAATTGTATTTTATTTTGCGTAATTTCGAACGGCTTTGGCGTCAACTGTATCATTCAAACTAGTTTTTGTTCAAAGTATTGTTTTGTTATTTTGTATTATCATATTTATTAGAACCAGAATTATTACAGGTTCGAAGTAAATAAAGGTTGTTTACACTATATCGTGTTTTGTAGTTATAAAATACCAAACGAGTCAACAATTCACATCATGCTGCATGGAGACATTTGTAATGAATATCAAAATTGACTTATTAATTTATTTTTCTACATTTTTTTACCGCTAAAAACCTTTGCCGTTTAAAGGAAGGTTAGCTATGGAGATTATTAAAACAAAAAAAATCCAACTGCTCAACATATTACATACATACACTTAAAAAACATTGCCCTCCTTCTGGCGCAGTGGGGTAAAAAAACCGTAATACACTCCATAGGTGTGCTTATGTGTCTTTACATTTTTTATTATTAACTTATAACTTGAACTAGCTGACCCGCGCAATTTCTTTTGCGTCAAATTGAGAATGGGTCAAATTTTCCCCGTTTTCGTTGATACTCCGCTCCTATTGGTCGTATCATGATGTTAAATATAGCCTATATCATTCCTCAATAAATGGACTATTCAACACAAAAAAAATCAATCGAACCAGTAGTTTCCAAGATTAGCGCGTCCAAACAAACAAACTCTTCAGCTTTATATTATTAGTATAGATTATAGTGGAGCTAAGTTACTCCAACCCTAAATACGCCTGAAATGCAAACCGAATTCGTCCTCACATACGGATGTATTGGTACCAGTGAAAACAGTATATATAATATTCGTCTTTACGTATGGCAGCCACACCTGTCCAGCTGAAACACACACCTTAATAAATAATTACACACCTTAATAAATATATCACAAAATACCACATTTTATTAATTATTTTCTTGAATATAAAAATCGAATAGATTAGCGCGATTTTACCAGGTTTTTAAAATCTAAAAAACAATTAACGTTAAAGTTTTTAACATAAAAGTAACAATAATAAAAGTAAATAAGTGGTAATCATGTATAATTATATTGGAAATCAGATCGCTGTTAAAAATATAAAAATATCGGTTTAAAACCAACGACAAACGACAAGTATATTCATCCCCTTATGTACCGTAATTGTTTGAAAGTTTTTCTTCAATAAAAAAGCAAAAATAATAACCAAAATTTGCTTCCAACAACAAAAGTAACGAGCATTAAAACTGTACACTCAGAACCTCCCTATTTTTGCTTAGGGTTGCTTTACGGAGGATTATGAGGGCGGTGGTTCGATCCCGACCTACATGAGTTCTGACTGAAAATTACCTTAAACACTAGTTACCCAAGGTTACCGGACCTGTTACCTAACCTGACTAAGAACAGAATAGCGCGTCTCTAGATATCTGGGATATTTATAGGTAATACGTCATATGTATGCGAGCTGGGAACTTGTGTAAGACACTTAAATAACATACATTAACGAAAGTAATGCTACCACAACAATGCGCATATATTTTTAACGCGACTGAAGAAATTCATTTGCGCAAATTAGGTTATGATGTTTTTGTCGTTGTCAATTTTTTTATTGTATTAAGGTAGCAAAGGAGCATGCAGTCCACCTGATAGTAAATAGTCACTGCCGCCCATGGACATTGGTGATCATCCCCGAGTACGATTAAATGGTACTCGAGGTTGACCACAGATGCATTGCTACCCTTGAGAACAAAGATGTTCGCCTCGGGTTTAAGTATAGCCGCCACGCCTCTCCAAACTGAAACACAAATAATTGCTTCACGGAGGATTATGAGGGTGGCGGTGGTACCTCCCTGGTTGAGCTATCAATCAAGTAAATTCAAATATATTAGATTTAAGAACAGTCCATTCATCAGCCCTTACTCCAATCCTGGTCATTGACCTGCCTAAGGGATGTTAAAATATGTTCAATGAATGTTACTGAGTTTTCGTATGCATTGGAGACTACAGGATGACAGCATTAGGTTAATCCAGGTATCCTTTAAATTTTCTGCCCTGCTTAGGTTAAGCATTTCTCTACTCGTAGATACTTTGGCAACAACAGAGCTTGCTATGGGTAATATTCCGTAACCCAGAATGTGTAGTTAGATTTAAATTCTAAGCATACTCATATTTTTCATGGGCTAATGGTTAAAATCTGTCGTTTCGCACTGTAAGTTCAAATCCCAAATAGGCCCTTGGAGGTTATGCAATAATTTATTTTCTATGATAAAATCATTAGAAATTGAGGTCTGTATCTATGTTTATGTTTCCACTATAATTAACAGAGCACAAAACCTTGAATGTGTGTAATATACGATATGTGACCGAAGATATTTTTATCACAAATCTATAGGTTATCGATCCAAGCTTGGACGTTCGATAAGATATTGTGAAGCGAACAACAGACAGCTGCTAAATCATATTAGTTACTTTTAAATATAGTGATCTGTGTATATCATTATAATTTTAAATTAAAATGGTTTTTGTAAATGCAAAATTATATTCACTTGATTTAGGTATATTTAAATATAAACTCCATAATTGTTCCGTTTTGGTGCTCATAATTTGTCTTTTAGTCGTGGCAAGGGTTGAACCTATTTTGATGAGATTTATTGCAATAACCCAAAAATGTTAGGATAATGAAAATAAATAAACTAATCAGATTAACCTTGTGGTTGCCAAAAAAACAAATGTATAATATATTCTATAATAAAAAAAACATAGTTTACACCGAATATGATAATTAATTTTAAATTTATGAATTATATATAGTGTACCTATACTTCAAGGAAATAATAATGTTTATAAAACTCTTGAAGCAATTTCAGTGGTTATTATATTTTTGTATAAACCTAAAAATGTAATGTGTACAATTTTATATATTACACGAATAGAAACAATAGTTACATCACTTCGTCAGCAATACGGGAAACTATTGTTGCATAGAAAAGTTTTGTAATATCATAGTTAAGTAACACGTTCTCATTAGACCCCGTAATATTAGAAAATATTTGGACAAGCACGTTTTGACGCTAAAATAAAATACCAATGTACTTATTTCCAAAATACTGAGAGATATGTACGTTTTAAATCTATTCCAATTTTTAAACAAATTAAAAGGCAACTCATAAGAAAAAGTAATTGAGAACTATTTATAGACGATTACATATAAATACAACAATAGGTCATGAACATAAAAATATAACCCGACAACAGCGTCACCCATTTTCCTAAAGTTTAAGGTATCTTTCAAGCTGGAACCAACCACACAAACTCACAAAATATGATAAAATTGACCATGCTGTTTGGGAATTCAGACGTCGACACGCACGGAAGAATATATTTAAAACATATTTACCCCTGTATGCGATCTCATATCTATAAGTATAATAAAGCTAAAGAGGATCAAAAGGTCTGTACATGGAAGATATTAAAAAAAAATGGCTGGGGATACTTAGAATCGATAACAGAACACGTTCCAATAGTTTTTAGATTTTTTGTCTGTTTGTCTCTTTATTTGACCGCGCATCACGTAAAAACGGCTAAACGGATTTTGATGCAAACTTGACTAATCTGTCGGGAAGACCTCCGGCCAGATTTTAGGCCATAAAAATTCAACCCCTAAAAGGAGGGGTAGTGGGCGGAGCCGCGGGCACAGCTGCACATATTGCACATATTGTACAGTCATTACAAACACTACCGTTCCACACTCATAATAATATGTATGCGTAAAGTCTGTTGCAAACCTGACAAAAGATTGTTATCTGACACTCAATGACAACAATAATATCTAACGATGGTGAAGTCCTATAGAGAAGCAATGATTTTTTAACTACTACAGTTGTTGTGTTTACTTTGCATTACTAATTACCTATTCAGGAATTGAATCAACAGTTGGCGGAGAAAATGAATTTTGAAGCAGTGACTATGGTTAAAAATACGGTTTCGGGGGTTTAGGGGTCAATTGCTATGAAGTCAAATAAAGCATTTAGTTATTCAAATATAAAATAAAATAAAGTTTTCAGATTTTTTGTATGGTCACTTACTTGATTTGTTTTTTTTTTTAAATCAAAGCATTTTTTTTACTTGATTTTAATCATATTTGAAAGCGCAAACATTAACTTCCTTCTCTTTAATGAATTCGATGAAGTCCACTTTTCTCGCATTAAGGGTTGCACTTTTTGTCACATATATACATATACATAATATTATTATAATGTGTATCTAGCATGTTTAATACAATGATTAAACATAGAAAATTAATACCATTAAGAATAGTACGCAAAGTTCGATTCTACTCTAAACATACCGAAAGTG
The DNA here is from genome assembly GCA_018250455.1 of Polygonus leo. NCBI lineage: Eukaryota > Metazoa > Arthropoda > Insecta > Lepidoptera > Hesperiidae > Polygonus > Polygonus leo. The sequence goes on from DWNR01005623.1 coordinate 6,602, forward strand.
CGACAAAAGCTTACAATAGTCAAGGAAATTGAATACGAACTATCGAGGCGACACTGACAGGACAGTGCACGTTGACTGACACGCTACCTGTCCATCACTCGCGTGCACAAAGACGTCTATTCCGTATCCGTAACTACACTAGCTTACAAAGTTCAATGACCGCAATTTTACTGTCTCACTATTTGTTTTAGAGAATAAATCCGCGACGTTCTTTAAACGAGATATGGATGCAATACAATCGGCAAAATATAATCTTTGCCCACGATCTTCGTGCTTACATGATTTTTACAAACGCTTAGACACAGCATTACATATGCGCCATTAATGAAGAAGCAATGATAGCCTAGTGTGGCCTAAATTCTTCTCATTGTGAGACCCGTGCCCAGCAGTGGGACGATAATGGGTTGTAATGATGACGATGAATGTACGATTTCGCGATTCGCTACAAACGCGTAGAGCGCCGTCATCGTTGTTTGAGAGTTGATACTACAATATTACAATGGCATCAGTCAAGATAACACTGCTAATAGCCTTTAGGAAGAAAATTAGTATTCGCCTCGTTCGAACTAGTCGACTATAACGCATGTCCTAAATCGAAACACAAACATTACTTCAAGGACCACAAGAATAGTGGTAGTACCAATAGAAAAACACAACATATGTCACCTGAACAATGTGCATGAATTTTGACCGTAGCTCAGCCAGTGTGCGTGTGCTCCTCCATACTTCTTTTCTCGCTGCTTATGCTCACTCTAGATGCATTTTCACATGCGTTAATATCAATAAATAAGCATTCCGTATGCTTATACGTGCAAAGCTTCAAAGCAGCATAGTCCCTTGCATAGCGTGATAGTATATACTATAGCCCCTTAGATTTTACTTAGATCTCGACTTTCAAATAAACATACAGTCTAATGTTTTAGTAGTCAGAAATTAACTTATTTTCTGCTGTACACAGCAGAAATTAATTAAGTTTTCTGCTGTACACACACATTACAATCATCATCCACGCCTCTCCAAACCGACACACAATAAAGAATTTGGGAGGACTTATTTTATTTCCATTAAATCGAATGAATAGTAATAAATAGAGAACCTATTTATAAGTTATTTTCTAAATGAATATTTTACTAAACGGTATGTTTTTAATATTTGTTGAACACCTGAACCAATTTTAAATAATCAAGGGTTTATTCCGATGCTAGTAAATTCACACGTAGGTATACAATAAATTCGTGGAATCTCTAGAGGGTTGGAGTTTTTATTGATTGCGTACCAAACCAAATTTTCAAATGGATTAACGAAATTTCCCAATGCTGAATATTGGATCAACAGATGTGTATATAATAGGGATTAAAAATTATATCACACTTTTAGTTAAAAAATAATAATCAGATTATGTAAATGTTGAGGCATAATTTTATAGAAGTAATTAACATATTTAAATCCCCAAACACAGTTTATAATATACCTACTGTTAAGAATAAAGATTAAGTATAACAGCTGCAAAAAGCACCAACTCATTTTTAAAAAGGAGTAACCGTTACCTCACTTATTTTTACACTTAATCTTAAAACATAAACTATGTTCAGGTAAAATGATTTTTATGCTCCCCAAAGTTCTGAAACACTGGTCTATTCGCTAATAGGCATCATGTAGAAGTTTCGTACACAAGCAGAAAACTTTATTGGAAGCCACGTATCAAACTGGGGAAAGATTCCCCAACTATCAAGAACTTTCAATAATCCCGCCAAGTTTATTGTAACTTACGGTATTTTGGTAGTTAACTGTAACCTTCTCGACTGGAGTAAAGTTATTATTTAGTCATGTGGTTATAATGATGAATCAGTGTATAACTTGTTGGGTTATTTTGAAACTGTTTGAAATATTTTGCCAGGTGGTAGAACTCATGTAGTTCGACCGGGGAGGTACCAACGCCACCCTAATAATCCTCCGTGAAGCAATTTATTGTGTTTAGGTTTGGAGAGGCGTGGTTGCCGGCTATACTTATAAGCAAGGCGAACATCTTAGTCCTCAAGAATAGCAACGCATCTGTGATCAAACTGAACAAAATTGTAGTAGTTCGTTTCATTAAATGTTTTGTTTGATGTTTCTATTTTTGTATAATTTGTACTGAGAATTTGGTGGAAGTTAGCTGTATATTAATACTTACATAATTAAGCCACAAAATCTCTAAAATAAATGGAAGAGAAATTTAGGGAAGCGTGGTTTCAAACGAGGCCAAATATAATGTCCTCACGGATTTCAACACATCTTTGGTCAATATCTGGTACGGTTTTAACTATTTGAGGATGATTTTATATGAATCATCAACTGCTATCTTTACACAATAAACTCCTCAGCTCTTGTTTACTTGGAAATCATTGATGGGAATACTTACAGATAGCACTAACAATATTCTGACCTTGGTATTGTTCGAAGAATATTGCTAAATTCTGGATGTGAGCCGCTCTTAATCCCGATTATTATATTATACGTTCGTCCCTTTCTGATTCCTACTAATCTTCAATATCAGTCGATTTAATTTGTTCCATCTCGGCTAACCATTGTCAGTGGAGAAAATAATTACGCAAAAGTCACAGAGATGGCATAAAATGCCATACAATGGCTGAACTTGAAAAAGGTCAATGGACTTTTATATAGGTTATCAGCACCTTCAATTTAACTTTAAATGTTAGGCTTTACACTGTACAATTGTACATTACCATACAATTGATATATTAGAAAGTTAATACTATCATGCGTTACTTTGCGGAAATCCATGCTATAATGTTAGGTTAGAACTACTTCGCAACAATCCGCGTGCACCATGTATGATGGTATATATTTTTGAGACTTGCAGTATGTACCGCCCTCCCTCCTACAAAGGACGCATGCATTACAAAAAAACAAAATATATACCAACATACATACCATCACCAACACGGGTTTCGCTCCAAAACGGAGCATCATCGAGGTAAGTACACTCTACGACGTTCATTTAGACCCAGACTGACATTGACCTGCATCGAGCCTACACTCAAATTTATGTTCGCGTGAGTGCACACAACATGTGCCTGTAAGTACTGTAACGTGAGAATTTTGCAAAGGATTAGAAACCAACAATACAAATCAATACTTAGTCTGTAATGTAAATTGTAAATTTAGCAATCATATGTGATATAGTATTAAAAATCTACGGTGCTGTAATCAGATTGCAGTCTCTGATATTGCTACTGTAAGGTCCCAGGTATCCCCCTCGCTGGAGCTGCCACCTTGTCGTGGTGGGGGGGCTTGCGTATCCCAATGATCCCCTAGGCTATGCCGGCCCACCAGGGCCACCCATACCGGACAGGCTAGGGGGGAGGGATCAGACATAAAGCGGCTCATCGAGGTGGGTCTCCCTCTGCACCCGATGACCCCTAGCATCGGGACGCAGAGGTCGAGAAACGTGGAG
>DWNR01005624.1:0-10057 GCA_018250455.1 Polygonus leo
AAACTGTTGGAACGTGTTCTGTTATCGATCCTAAGTATCCCCAGCCAACTTTTTTTTGAATATATTCCATGTACAGATGTACAGACTTTCGACCCTCTTTAGCTTTATTATATGTATAGATTATATGTATAGATGTGTCGCATGATCGCTAAAAATGTTCACGTAAGTACTTGTACTTAATGTATGTTATACATTTATATTCTTCTTACGTACATTCAAATTTAAATTTTATAATAAAACTATTATAGTGTCTGTTTCTTTAAATATGCATACCTATTTAGTGAACTTAAAGATACTTAAATATATTTGTTCGGAAAATCTCTAGGAGTCCGAGGAAATCTTGTCTACATCCTTTTCCACAAAGCAACACAGAGATCAAAGATACCATAAACCTATTTAGTCGTAAAAATAAAATACCATTAGAAAAATATTGTGAATAAATATAAAGGACGTCGGTGTAGATAAGCCCTATTGCGCGAACTTAATCCCCTCTCACAACTCTTTGCCGGACATTTCTTTATGAATATTTCACAAAAATGTTTAGAGTATCCTTTTTATAACTATTCTAAATAAAAGTATGTTCTTAACCATTTCACTTTAGATCTTTAAGTCGCCATTACCAGTATTATTCCGTTAATAGATAAATAGTTTGCAGACAAATAATCAAGTTGTGTATGAATTATCTAGATTAATATTAACATTTAACAGGCGGTAGAATTCGTGTAGTTCTACAGAAGCGGTACCTCCGCTATATCTTATCTATCCGTAAAGCAATTCATTGCGTTTCGATTTAGACAGGCGCGGTTGTCGGCTAAACTTACACAAAAAAGGACCATCTTATGCATCTGTTAGATAGATTTAATTAGATGGATACGAGTACGAATTGGTACGTTTAAAACAGCTTATTGCTTGAAAATATGTTATTTATGTGTAAAGGAAAAAGCATCTTATTCTCAAGATCGCTACTTTGAATCTGAATATAGTTACCAACTCATATAGAAATAGCTTATTTAATATTATCCCTGCTGGATAATTCCAAACATTAGCTGCGTTCAGTTGGGTACAAGAATTAGGCCACAAAGATAATGAAAAAATATATGAAACTATACTAATAATATGAAGCTAAGAAGTTTGTTTGTTTATTTGTTTGAACTCGCTAATCTCAGGAACTACTGGTTCGAATTGTAAAATTCTTTTAGTGTTGGTAGCCTGTTTATTGAGAAAAGCTATAGGCTATATAACATCACGCTACGACCAATAAGAGCGAAGTATCAACGAAAAATGTTGCAGAGACAGAGAAAAATGTACCCACCCTCTTTTATGTGACGCAAACGAAGTTGCGCGTATCAGATAGTTATGTATACTGAATAATCTTCAATAACACTTCAAATACAATAATCAATAACTTGCTTAATTTGTATTCTACAAAGGGAATACTTTACTTATAAGCATCCCTCTTGTTTTCTGTCGTAAAACTTCCATCAAGCTCATTATATCAAAATTGTTTTCTGTTCACCATGAAAATAGGATCGTAACGTTTTGTCGCGTCGTTTGAAAAATGTCTGGCGCGCGAAGCGGAAGGCGGGCGGGAGGCTCGCTTGGGCGGCGGCGCTGCCTGATGCGATTATCACACCACGACTCGACGCCCGACTATAGCAGCGAGCCGAGTACTATTCGAGATCGCTCTCGTGTGAAAATTGCCGGCACTGTTCTGCTACATCGCTATAAAATCGCCTCATTGTTCCACTCTTATAATGATTACGAAATAACGGACCGTGAAACCAAATAGCGAACATTTTGACGAGCGTTGGCGTGAAAATTTCGTGATTTGAAAACGTTTAACTACCGCCCACGTCTGCAACTTGAATGAAAGGAATGGAATAAAAATTCCCTAAGATATAACATAATTTGAATTACTTCAGCCGGTTTTTACTTTGAAATAGAGTTAACTAGGTTAATCCAATGTTATCATATTTTTCTGGATAAAAACAACTGTTGTTCGTAACTTAAATCTAAGTATTAAAAGTATAAACAAAACTACGACGACACAACTTATAGAATATGAATGAACTGATTAACTTATGCCTTAACTAGCAGCGTAGGTACCTAACTACATACCGTGTTTAAATTTTCTGCCGTGTCACTCATTGAGAGTGAGCTACTCGTAGTCCCCTCAAGTTCAGGATCTTAAATTAAAATTCACTTATATCCCTTTTTATGTTTATCGTGGTCTTAATAGTTATCATTGCGTGTTGGTTCATACAAACACGCCGAGGTCGGAGACTCTTGACACCTCCTTGAGACAGCACACGATCAATTTAATCATGAAATGTCAGTCTGGGTATCCCTCGGTATCTACATCAGTCCATATTCACATAGTATATCTGTTTTGGTAACCTTTCATCCGCCATTCTTTCAACATGCCCGAACGACCGGAGCATTAACTTTCTCATTTTTAAACCAATACTTTCTTTCAGTCCTACTTTCTCTCTAACCTCTCCATTTCGAACGCGATCTGAGTGTTTCACACCACATATTTTGCATCGTGATCTCATCTCCACCGCGTTAATTCTGCTTTCATGCTGTTTCTGACATACCCAGCTCTCACTTCCATATAGTAACGTTGGTATAAGCACAGCATTGTGTATAGCAAGTCTAGCGTTCTGACTTAGAACCTTGCTATGTAGTACCTTTCCCAACGCTCCATTCACACTATTCCCTGCACACACTCTTCTTTCTATATCAGCGGTGTACCTTCCATCCCTGCTGAAAGCGCATCCAAAATATACAATCTCATCCACCTGTTCCAACACTACATCATCAACCACTACTCTTACATCTGTTCTGAACATATCCCTTTCAAATACAATATTTTTGTGTTTAATAAGCACATAATTTTGAAAAATCAGAAGTGTCTGCTTGGGGCAGCCTGGTAACAATATCTTCTTAACTTCCAGGAAATTTACTTATACCTTATATTACATTCATCTCAGCTTTCACACAAAAGAAGTGATATATTATTACCAATACATAAAATCTGAAAGTACTTAGAACTTGAAACACTGACTGCCAGTGTAAAACGCACTGAATTTACTAAACGTACTAATTAGGTAAAAATACTTACATTTTATTATGTGTTCATTCATACATTTTATTTTGAATAATATATCACTAGTGCAGTATTAAATTTTAAAATGAAAGCATCGATATTACATGAGAACCGACACGTGCATCTTGGTCCGCGACAGCGCTAGCTAGGGCTTACGGTACCTAAGATTTTATTTTCCATGTTAATTTTTTTCGAAAAGGTTACTTTCATGTGTATATGGCTAAATTTATATAAATTATTTTAAATATGATGTCAAAACTAAATTTTTGCATGGCATGGTTTTTGTAACGTTAATTAAAACAAAGCATGAATACATAAGCGTAAGTGGTTCTGGGTCGGATGAATTATTAAACAACATTATATTAATACTACTGACTTGGAAAACTTTGTTCTACCATATCAAGTATTAAACATAGTGGTTGGGGGTAGGAACATTTATATAGAATACTTGTGTATTAATAAAAAAAATAAAAATTGTCCAATAAATAAAATAACATCCAGTGATAACGCCATTCTTATCACCTAGGAGTATAAAAAGTAGCCTGCGGCCTCACAAAAGTAAAAGTAGTAAAAGTAGTCACAGTCCTATCAAATTACACAAAAAATCATAAAAACGGTTTCGGTTGGTTTAGTTTCGAAGAAGTTCAACAACCAAACACCGTAATATTTATATTATATTGATTATTTGTATATATAAAAATATCAAGCCTCGTATATTATGTTCTTATGTATAAAAGTGTCAATTTATATGTATAAATCCTTGTATGTACTTGTAACACTATCTACTGGATATCTAGTTATAAAAATAGAAAAGAGCAGTACGTATTTTCATCGGTTAAAGATAGTAAACGAGCATGCAGTCCATTATAATGTTGCTCACTGCCGCCCATGGATATTGGTTACCAATCTAACTACTTACGTAATTTTATTTTTTACATAATTAACATTAAAGGATTTTTAATCCTATTTTCCGATTATGGCAACCCTAGGCCGCCATTCGACATCGTAACATAACATTTCGATTTACATTAGCCACAATTTGTATCATCCTCGTTTCACATCGTATTTGAGCAGCGGGGGATTATGCTCATCAGCCTGTTACAATTATATGACAATGTGTATTACAGATTGTGTATTTGTATTGGGCTTCGATGAACGGATTACACTCATACACGATACAATATACTTTTTAATACAGATTTATTGATGAAGTTGAAATTAAGAATATAGATTAAAAAGCAGTTGTGTTTTGCAAATTTCTTTTCTTGGTACGAATATAGTGAATACAAACATTCAGCATTTATTTTCCCCTTAGATTTATATTTTGAAATAAAAGTTATTTAGCAATCTTTACCTGCATCTTAGCCTATAATATACAATAAGTATTTAAAACTTAACTTCAGCAATAACGTATTTCATACCAACTTTGATCTTTTATTTAACTATCGTTAAGTGTAAAATGTATTTATGTATTATCAATTTACCAAAGGTCCACTTTATACCTATCGTGTATATTCTTAGTTAGCAAAACACACTCAAGCAAGGTACCGAACCAGGAACTCAATACCGTGACCATCATACCACGGAAGTCTACAAATATATTACTGTTATTGATAATATCTATTGTTAAAATGTACAGTGTTTATTCAGCTCGTACTGGTAGATACCTACAGAACTCCGTCGGGAAGCAATTCATTCTTCCGTCCTAAGACTATTGCGATCAATTGAAACTCGTTGAAGCGGACATTCTCGGCAATATCAATATCTTTGCGAAGGAATTGAAAACAAAACTCGATGCGAATAAGTCAGGTGTAGATTCGCTTCTCTTCTGAATCACGGGATGGTCGAATGAAGTTGTAAGAGTAATTAGGGGATCTGTAATGAATATTAAGGGTAGGACCCCAATGCGGAGTATTATCGTATTGTTATCCCTGTTGATTAACCACTATCGTTTTTAATCGCAAAATACAAAACCAACATTTTGGAGGGTGGAGTATAATGGACGTCTTATTGCTCTCCTCTTCATGTCTGATTTTTTGTTCTGGCAAACAGAGTCGTCTTTAACCTATCATAAGCCCTGCGATTTGAATATTTTGGCGTCAAATGAGTATAGTTAAAGCTTGGCGACGTTTTTGAGCTTGTAGAAGTGTACGGTTAACCGATAAATAAACAACACAATGGCACTTAATTAAACAATCATAATTTCCTATCATGAATTTCATTAACATCCTTCTAAAGTTGTGGATTTAAATATTTGATCAGTGAATTAATACGCAATAAAAGATTAACAAACCAAATGGCATGACATATCGCGTCTGACGCTACTTTCATGCGATTGACATACTCGTACTCTACGTGACATCGCAAACTGGTAGCCGGAGAGCTCATGACAAATTTAGAGGTGTTTTGCCCACGTAGAAATAATAAAAAAAACAACATAATTACTACGGGTGAACCAGGAATGATGTATCTTATAGAGATCTTGCAGTTATTTGGCTACTGCGCGACCTACGACCTATTAAATATTTGGCACATTCAATAAGCAATTTTAAAAACACATGTAAAATTCTAGACGATTTGAACGGTTAGTAAAAATCCCCTAACGTAAAATCAGATTTGAAATATGCGCGACAAAACGTCTCACTTGTAGTTTTTAGATTGTGTAGTACTCACAAGTGAGAGATTTCCCCAATTAAATCATACCTAAGTTTGATCATAGATGCGTCGCTACTCCTGAGGACTAAGATGTTCGCTGGTAACCTTTCACCTGATAAACCCAAGTACCTACTTAACGACTTATTCTTTTAAAGATGTATAATATAGATACCTACATCTTACTTCCCATCTCGCATGATCCATATCGTTAAATGAAGCGGTGCGTGCCAGATTGTGCTCAATTTATTTCGGTAAAATACCTGCCAGCACTTTATTGTACAAGTATCGCCCATTCGGCTAATGACGTCTATACAAAAATGCTCCAAATTACACAATGAAATGAAAACATTTGTATTAATGTTTGGAATATATGGGCGTAGGTACGTAGGAAGTATTGAATTATATACGTGCTAAGTATTACTTTAGTATTCATTATGGTATTCATTTATTAAACTAAAACACTAAGCGATTTTACTTACTGCGCATAGATTTCCTCGCAGATTATGCGGGTTTTAACAAGTGGGAATTGAATTACCATATTAGTATTTGGTGTTTACCTTCACCGTTAAAACAAGTAGGTAAGTGTTATTTAACTTCTAACAACTATTCAATAGTGTGAGACTTTGCGAGAAAGTTTCAAACACCGAAAATACCAACTAAATAAAAATAACTACATACCATAAGTCAACAAATCCAAAATGTTATTTACTTTAAGAATCCAATTAAGTATAAGTGCTTTCTTAAAATACTCAACACTCTCTGCCTACCCCGTTAGGGATTTGGCGTGAAGATGTGTGTGTGTGCTTTCTTAAAATTTTGTTTTTGTTTTTTTTTTTGTTTTTCTGTTTTTCTTTTTTTATGTATTAATTTACTATATTGTGTATTTGTATTTGTGTATAGTTTTTATGGGCCTTAGTAGCCTGAAATAAATAAATAAATAAAAAAAATGATTAATTTCATCACCATCAACTTTTTGTCTTGGTTTAAGCAATTTAGGCCATAGTCTCTCTTACTTACCTAAAAAATACTTTAAAAAAATATGTTGCGTGTGCCTAGATTTAAAAGCCCAGATAATAAGTCTTACTACTACTAGACTCTCATAAAATCATTATAAAATCATAAGCCTATTTAGCAATAAAAACGGAGGGATGAATGTTGTGGGAGGCGTCAGCTGTTCCTCGCTGTCCCCGCTGCATACGTAATTGGAGCACAATGGACGCATTATCTGACTGAGCGTTGTCACATTAAATTGTCATCCACTCAATCGACTCGAAATTGAGAGCGATAAAAGTGGATTTTTGTGATTAAATGCAATCTATCGATCGTTACGTTATCATTGTAGGGCGAATGTCTTTTTCTAGTTATATAGTAATAGAAGTATTACAACTTTTGCGATTATCTATGGCGTATTTCGACCTATACCTGTATACTAATAAATATATAGGCGATTATATAATTATAATCACTCAGCTCCTTATTTAATAAGTTTAAGCTCCTTATTTAAAGATTAAGTTAGGTACCTTCGGTAATAATATGATTTCTCTAAAAATGTTTTATTGATCATAGATCCTGATGTTTCTATGTTCACATTAGATCGGTAAGTACGTAAGTGTAAATTGCAATATACCATGAAAAAAAGCTTTGCTAAAAACCCAAAATAGGATTACGAAATTGTCGGAAGTCAGCATGACTAGTGGGGAGTGTGCAAGCCAAGAACGGGGTATTAAAATCACGATTAACAGCATATGGTCCGTCCATAACAATAGCTTTGGATATTATATCCAGGTATCGGATTGCAAAGTTATGAACGTTTAATGATCGTGATTCACCCCTGGCCGGCAAAAGGTTTCCCTAGCGTTTCCGGGACAATATGGTGCGGAATCAAGGCAAGAGCTCTTACAAGCACGCTTTTCTCATGGTTCAATCAATTGACGATGATTACAGGAACTGGAGAATCCTTATGTCGGGTTTTTTATGATATGAATATGGGGATGTATTCCGGTATTTATGCAGGTCGGTGAATTACTAAGAAATTAATAGGGTTTAGCTGCTTACAAATAACTGTATCTGTGAGGAATGACTACGAGAATTCCAACACAATTGCGTGAAGAGGATAGGTTTATAGATCTAAATAGATAGATCTATATATTTTGGAAAATCTCAGTATTTTTTCTAAAATTTACCAAAACCTGATTTCAATGAAATTATCTAACATTTCTAAGTTTTTTTTTATGTAGGGCGAACCCACATATTAATGGTGGCAACTGATGGACATATGTGGGGTTGATTACAAAAATCTGTGTCCGAAGACCCTAATATGACGACTGAAGTTCAATCTGAAATTTTCTGATATGTTGTTACCCTTAAGGACTAATTATTTAACTATGACCCCCAGCCACGTATAAAACCGAAACTAGAATTGCTTTACGGAATAACGGAGGATTGATACGGAGATTAATTTCTATCACCTGATTTTTTTTAGGTAAAAAAGTCAACGTTACATTATTTTCATTAGAAATTTAGTTTCTTCCGCAATATTATTTGATTAATATTATGTTGAGATTTACCAACATTTACCAATTAAAAAAAAACTTAATAAGCCTATTTACCAATTAAAAAAAAACTTAATAAGCCGACTAAAACGTCCTGAAATAAAAAAGCATAAGCGATACTTGTGTAGATACATGCGTGTAATACGAGTCAAACACACCGCATAAACTTACACCGTGTGACATGGTATCAAATTGTGGTTATGTTTGTACCTAAATGGTCGTGGCTAACCCGTAACCGGGTAAGAACACGCCTATTCTCGCGTAAAAGAGGAAGGTGACACAAGATACGTAGAAAGAAACCACTGCCCAATGCTGAACCGGAAACTTTTATCACCTTCACACCTTTGTATGGGTTTGTTGGTTTTAACAACGAATTATTACAAGACTGTAACAAAAAATCAGCAATGTTTACATGGTCGCTGTCTGAAAACGTGGGAAAATTATAGTAGTGAGCAAATATTTTGTAATATTAAGGTTTACTGTTTTTAGTTAGCTGGAAGCATCAAATACAGGTGTTCTATAGTAAAGGCAGGGTGCGGACTGATACCTAGTAGTTATTTAGTTATTTTAAGAGTCGCTGCATAGAAAGCCGTTAACATTAAAACGAAGTTGCTATTAAGTATAATTAGCCTAATTTACGACCGTTCCAGCTACGATGATGACGATTGATAGCTTTTAACTTAGTTCTCATAGGTAGGTCCTCATAGATGTTATATTTTTTATCATAGATGTTATATATACATTTTAAATGTCAGGTCAAGCAGCGATCTTTTTAGGTACATAAATTTTATAAATAAAATGTTTCCAGTGGCTCGAAGACGTCGGAAGGAGAGCAGACCCAGGCGGCAGAGGACCACCTTCTCGGCTCACCAGACGTTGCGGCTTGAACTGGAATACGCACGAGGCGAATACGTGGCTAGAGCACGACGGTAATTAAATTAATAACATTTTCTACTATATCATTATTATGACTAAATACTAGCGGACTCGGCAATGGTTCTGCCATAAAAAAAATACAAATAAGTGGGGGTTGATAGAAGGGTGAAAATTTACGGTTGTTTATTTTGAATGCCACTTCATAAAAAAAAGTTTTGTCCAAAAAATAACAAAAATGGGGGTGGACCACCCTTAACATTTAGGGGTATGAAAAATAGATATTGACCGATTCTCAGACCTACCCGATATGCACACAAAATTTCATGAGAATCGGTCGAGCAGTTTCGGAGCAGTTTAGCAACAAACACTGCGACACGAGAATTTTATCAATTTTGACTGATGGGTATGTTAGGTTAGGTTAGCTAAGGGCTAAGTAAGGCACGTTCGAATTCTGTTTTGGAAATTTCTCGGTGGAATCATCGTTACGCTGTAAACGCAATAAATTAGATTGCAATGAGCATTACTTTATACTTCTGACAGACAAATAATGCGTACACTTTTGTACAAAAGTATTTATGTTGTTACAGGTGTGAACTCGCATCAGCTCTGTCGTTAAGCGAGACACAAGTGAAAATCTGGTTTCAAAATCGAAGAGCTAAAGATAAACGTATTGAGAAGGCTCAACTTGATCAGCAATACAGGTATTTAGCTAATAATTAGAAATAATGCTTAGAAATAGGTACCTGTATATATGATATTTAGATTAAAAGGTAAAGGGCGGCAGTGACTACAGTGTAACCTTGATATAACAAATCGCAAGGGGACAAGTAAATATTCGTTATATTAAGTAATTCGTTAAACTAAG
>DWNR01005625.1:0-10056 GCA_018250455.1 Polygonus leo
TGTTTTAGGCCATAAAAATTCAACCCCTAAAAGGAGGGGTAGCGGGCGGAGCCGCGGGCACAGCTAGTATGTAATATATTTTAAAACAGTAAAAAAACTAAGAGCAGTTTGTTGGTTATGTTTATTTGTTGCCTACCCTCAACCTCAATTTTATACCTCGATATTTTATACCTATGTATGTTGGAGAAAGAATGTTGAATTGGTCAATTCATTTAAATTCTTATTTCAAACTAGTTGTACCCGCGGCTCCGCCCGCTACCCCTCCATTTAGGGATTGAATTTTTATGGCCTAAAATCTGGCCGGGGGCCTTCTCGACAAATTAGTCAAGTTTGCATCAAAATCCGTTAAGCCATTTTTACGTGATGCGCGGCCAAATAAACAGAAAAACAGACAAACAGACAAAAATTCTAAAAACTGTTAAAACGTGTTCTGTTTTCAATTCTAAGTAGCCCCCAGCCAATTATTTTTCGAATATCTTCCATGTACAGACTTTCGACCCTCTTAAGCTTTATTGTATACTTTGGTGGCCATGACAATTCGAAATAATATTTAGCAGCGTACCTCAGTAACACATATTTGTATTAAGATGTGTGAATCCAATTGAAAAGTCAACAAACGGACGAAATCGCGGGCAGAGGTTTGACATTGAGCTTGAACCTTTTTTAGACAGATTAAAACAAACGAAGAAACGTTAAAAAGTACAACGAGACGAGTTTCATGTATTTCAATATAAGGCGGGATAAATACATGTAACAAAAATAAATTTAAGAATACGGAAGAATGACAATGGAAAAGCCCTGAGGGCTACAACCATTGAAGGAAGATACGAGAATTCTTTAATGGAATATTTCTCTTGTATCCATAATGTAAATTAGCTAAACTTACGGTCTCGTTCATGATGTTCTCGCGAAGCTTTCCCCGCCGCTCGAGTCACGTAACGCGAGTCCTGCGGGCTTCCAGGAAACTTTTAAAGACCGTATCTAGCTTCTCGCGGAGCTTGTAAAGCTTTGTTTCTCTTTGGCGATACTTTATACCTATGTATGTTAGAAGATTGGGTTTATAATGCTGTTTGGTTTTAGTGGAAAAGTTCGCAATGTCTTCTGTTGAGTTGAATGACATTAATGAAAGTTTATTTTTATACTAGGTGTGGGTGTTTGTGTACTCGTTGTTGTATGTGTCCATGGCACCCGCGATACATACGGACCATGACGGATGTTTTCCGGAACCCTATTAGTTGGATTTCGCTATTAATCCGTCTATCACAGTGCTCATAGTCTATATGTGATTACAATTACTTTTTACAACGTGAAGAATTTATACATTAACTAACAACCGAACTATTATATTGCACGGTGGCACGGAACCCTTCGTGTGCGAGTCTGACTCTTACATGGCCGATTTTACGCGTACATGTCAATGGTGTTTGAAAATTACCAATCCGCCATGGGTGTGTAGTTTCTTCATACAGGTGATATTTAATGCTGTATGAATACAACTTTAATTTACTACTGTATCTATCAACAGATGTTTAATCTATCCTTCTATGACTATCACCATTTGCCCAAAGTATCTAGTATTAGGTTAAATAAGTGTCTGGGAGTATTTAACGGCGTCGTAGAGAACACTAATGGCGGGAAACTTAACATAATCTAAATACGGAAAATGTTAAGGTATTACGGCCTGTACGTGGACCTTTATAACGACAATGACAATGTTATAGACGGACCTAATGTGAGAGTGTTGGGGTCTCGAGGTCTTACTATACAGCGGTCGGCACCGTTTTACTGTTGGACGGCAAACTGCAATTTTAATGTTTGTGTAAGCTACGGTTATTACTAAGACCCCATTGTCCGTCAATCACAAGGTTGTATTTGTGTATTACTATGTCCGCTCAACCAACAAACACTAAAATCACTAAACTGTTATATGTAAAAAGACACTTTGGTATAACGCTATTTAGTTAAGGACGTGCACAATAACTAAGTAAAGCATTTGTGGTAGAAACTTTATAGAAAATATCAACCATAGGAAGTTAAAAATGGTAAGATTGGACTCACAGGTCCAACAGTAACTTGGCTGATTTTTAATTAAGTTTTGAAGTAAAATATTAAGTTCCCAAGTGCCCTGTTTAATGGTATTTTTGAAAATATGTTCGCTTACACTTTAACACCATACAATCTCTTATAGGTACCTAAAGTATTTTACTAGACCAGTTAATGTTACTTTATGGGGCATTAAACTTTATAATAGAGTTTTATAAAACTTTATATTGCGTTTATGCTTTGTGATTTTAACAATTAATTTGATGTTCTGATCCTTAAACAATATAGCGGTGTTTTCTTTGTAGTTTATGAGCTATAAATTATATTTTTTATTACTTCACAAAGCACTATTAACATGTGTTGTTGCACGTAAGGACTGTTTTAGCTTTACTAATTTTTGCGGTACAAAATGTTATTTTAATAAAATACGTGTGTTTTCTTAGCAAGCGTTTATTTGCGACTGATTCGATTTGCATTGACTATTGAGCAAACATACCGCCCACCAAAGGACGTCTACGTCCTTTTAATTAACAACAGATTTAGTATAAAGGTATACAAATATGACAAATAATTATAATAAATTAATCAGTATCATCGATAGGTAAGTAACATAGTTTCGTTATAGGTCTTTTAACTATTGTATCTCCACTTTTAACACTATAAACTCTAGTAAGTCCGTCTGGGCCAGGATGTTTATCCACAATGCGACCAAGTGCCCATTTGCCCGGAGGTAAATTGTCAGATTTTATCAAGACAATCTGTCCTTTTTCAAAATCTGGTTGTCTCTTAAGCCATTTAGGTCGTGTTTGTAGTCTTGACAAATATTCCTGTTGCCACTTAGTCCAAAAATCTTTTAATATCTTTTGCAGGTGTTGCCATCTAGACAGGTTCGCAACTTTAACATTCTCATAGCTCGGACCTGGTATTATAACTGGTGCTTCTCCAATCAGAAAATGCCCAGGAGTAAGTGGGTTGACATTTTCTATGTCATTGTCATCTATTGGGCTCAGCGGACGAGAATTAAGGCATGCTTCAATTTGACACAGTAATGTACTCATCTCTTCAAATGTTAAGTTTGAATTAAGAATCCTCTTCAAGTGATATTTAATCGATTTCACGCCGGCTTCCCACAAGCCACCAAAGTTGGGACTGTATGCCGGTATAAAATGCCACTGAGTACCTTCTAAAGATACAAATGCAGCAATATTATCTGTAAATTCTAATTTAGCCTCTTGCCATGCTTCCTGCAATTCTTTATTTGCTCCAATAAAGTTTCTACCCTGATCGCTCCATAAATGCAAGCAGTGTCCCCTTCGTGCCGTGAATCTACGGAATGCTCCTATGAAAGCCTCTGATGTTAAATCTCCCACTAATTCAAGATGTATGGCTTTCGTTGCCATGCATATAAAGATAGCAATATATGCCTTATTGGTTTTAGCACCTCGACCTCTAGCCCAGAGTACATGTAGTGGGCCTGCAAAATCAACACCGCTGTGCAAAAATGGACGTGACGGAGTCACTCTCTCTTTCGGCAATTCTCCCATCAGTTGATTTCTTGCTTTAGCATTATGTCTGGCACATACTATACATTTACGGATGTGTGATTTAATTAAGAATTTAACTTTAATTATCCAATATTTCGTTCTCAAATAACCCATCATAAGCTGTACACCACCGTGCAAAGTCTTTATGTGTGCATCAGCAACAATTAGAGGTGTTAAATTGTTTTTGTTCCCCAATATTATTGGATGTTTACCTTCGTGTTCTATATCGGCATTACTCAGTCTTCCGCCCACCCTGATTATATTATTTTCATCCAAATACGGGTTAAGCGATTTTAGATTACTTTGTTTTTTGACTTGTTTTTTAATTAATAATGTTTCAATCTCTTCTGTAAATTCTTCTCTCTGTACTAATTTAATGCATTTGTTTAATGAATTATTAATTTCTTCTGCACTCAAAAAATTCATGTGATTGTTTTTTATTTTAATGTGATTGAGAAATCGAATGCAGTAGGATATGGATATTAAAAGTTGATTTAAGTTATTAAATTTTTTAAATTGTATTGTTATTCTATTTTCTTCACAATTTTCTTTAATATTCATGTGTGTAGACACTATTTTATCTTTTTTACTTTCTAAATCTGTGTGTATATTATTTGGTTTTTTAAATTCTATACAATCTGTACGGAGCCATTCGGGCCCATTCCACCACATATCACATGTTTTGAGGTCTCTTAACAACATACCTCTCGATGCTATGTCTGCTGGATTGCCATTTGAGTCAACATGGAACCATTGATTGTAATTGATATTGTCAGTTATTTGCACGACTCTATTTGCAACAAAGGTTTTCCATTTGTTGGGGTCACCTATTAACCACGATAAAACTATATTAGAGTCAGTCCATGCATATATTTGAGAGGTTTGTATTCGCATTGCCTGTCTAACTTGCGCCAATAACTGAGATAATAGCAAAGCCCCACATAATTCAAGGCGTGGCAAGGAAATAGTCTTTAATGGTGCCACTTTAGTTCTCGCTGCAATTAGTTTCACCGTCTTGGTTCCATCAGTATGACTTACTCTTACGTATACTACTGCAGCGTATGCTCGTATTGAGGCATCACTGAAACCATGGACTTGTATCGCTTGTGGATTAGTACTAGTAGTATATAACCATCTGGGGATTCGAATGTCATTAACGTTAACAAGATCTGAACGTATCTCCAACCATTCTTCTTTTAATTTCTGATTGATCGTGTCATCCCATCCAATCTTTTCGGACCATAATCTCTGGATCAAAATTTTTGCTAATATAATAGTAGGAGACATCCATCCAAGCGGGTCGAACAGTTTCTGAACGTCGGATAATACACTTCTTTTTGTAATCGTTGATGTGACTTGTGATAATTGTAAATTGTATAAAAAATCATCAGTGTTCAAATCCCACGCTATTCCTAAAGCTTTGATTGTACCGTCGACATGTAGATTAATTTGTACTTTAGATGATCTCTCAGTTGGATCAAGTTGTTTCATGAAATCTATGTTATTAGAAGACCATTTCTTCAGTTCGAAGCCTCCTCTTCGCATCATTTCTTTTAACTCTCTATAAGCTTCTAGAGCTTCTTCCAAGGTATCACAACCACTCATGAGATCATCTACGTAAAAATCCTCTCGTATCATTTTCGCAGCAATAGGATAATCATCTTCCTCATCTTTAGCAAGCTGTATAAGAGACCGTATTGCCAGATATGGAGCAGGTGCCATTCCAAAAGTGACTGTTAGTAGTCGATAGTCTTGTATTTCTTCTGATGGTTGACTTCTCCATACGATTCGTTGAAAATCTGTGTCTTCTTTGGATACCAAAACCATTCTATACATTTTATGAATGTCTGATAGAAAACAAATCGCATGTATTCTCCATCTCATGAGTATATTTCTTAAGTCATCTTGCAATACTGGTCCAATCAGAAGTTCTTCATTGAGAGAAATGTTATTTGTGCCTTTACAAGACGGATCGAAGACGACACGGGTCTGAGTAGTCTCTTTGTCTTCTCTACATACTGCGTGGTGTGGTAAATATACTGATTTGTTACTTAATTCTTCCTTAGGTATAGGTTGCATGTGTCCCATTGTAAGATATTCTTCTACGACTTTTCTATAATCTTCTTCTAGCTTTGGTTGTCTTTTAAATCTTCTTTCTAATTGTAATAATCTCTTTATCGCTATGTCTCTTGTATTACCCTTAGGTGATTGTGGATTATTTGTTTTAAAAGGTAGTTTGACTATGAATCTTCCTTCTTTATTTCTAGTATGTGTTGTATTGTATATTTCTTCGCATTGTATCTCTTCTCGAGTTGGCAATCGTTTAGTATTTGTATCTATTTCCCACAAAACCTTTAACATGTCTTCTATTTCCACTTGATGGTGCATTACTAGAAATTTGCATGTATTTGTATGATTGTTGTCTATCTCGCCAAATAAAATCCATCCCAGGTTGGTTCGTTGTGCACAAGGTGTACCCGGAGGACCTTTGATTAATTCAGGTTGTATTATCTCTGCATATTCTCGCACTCCAAGGAGCAAATCTATCGAGCCTGGTGTATAAAAATTCACATCTGCCAGGTCAAGACCTTCCAAGTGCGGCCATTTGTTCATAGGGATTGTATCATGTGGAATCTGAGTGGTTAATTGCTTTGATAACACATAGGCTTGTATATGAAGACTAGATTTTGTCTCCCCTCTTAATAAAACCTCTAATTTAACCACTTGATTTATATCCATCTTTGTCGATCCCACGCCAACAACTCTTCCCCTTGTCTTAGTTCGTTTAAGTTGTAGTAGTTGAGTCGCCTTCTCACTTATAAAACACGCTTGTGAACCCTGGTCTATAAGCGCTCTGACTATAATCGTGTGACCGTGACTATTTTTCAACGTTACCATAGCCGTTGCCAGAAGTGCGGTACCTGGCTTACTGGAATAGTGTGAAGCAATCGTATTTGTGTTCATGTCTTGTTGTTGTTGTTGCATTGTTGTATGAGAGGATAGCTTCATTTGTGACTTATTATCTGTGTTATGTGAAGGGTCTAGTTTCTTCATCACATGCAAAAGAGTATGGTGCCGCTTGTGGCACAGACGACAAGTCATAGGTACTCGACATTTATAAACAGTATGTCCGGCTAATAAACAATTGTAGCATAACTTATTATTTGTTACATACGTGCTTCGTTCTTCGGGGTTTAATTTCCCAAATTCTTTGCAATGGCTCAATGTATGATCTTCAGTACACATAATACATTTTTTCTCAGAAGTAGCAATATGAAATGTTTTCTCTTTCACGGACCTATCTTTTAAAGTGGTTGAAGGTGTGACAAGTTCTAATGTGCGGAATTTAGATTCTAAAAATTTCTTTAAATCGTTCCACTTAGGCAGGATATCAGAATTTTCGTGATAGACACACTCTTCCCAAGCTTTGTGTGAATCTGAATCCAACTTCTGAACGGTCAGAAATATTATTAATGGATCCCAAGAATCTGTGTTAATATTGAGGTTACGAATATTATTGAGACATTCTGTCGTCGTATCCAACAATGATTTTATACTGTAGGCCGATGCTGTAGAAGCTTTCTTCTGATTAAAAAGTCTTTTTAATATTGATGTCACTATAACTCGCCGGTTGCCGTATCGTTGCTTCAAAGTTTCCCACGCGTGTAAATAATTCGCTTCAGTTACATTAATGTGCTTTAATAAGGCTTGTGCTTCGCCGGTAATGCTAGTCTTCAGATAATGTAACTTTTGTACGTTACTAATTGCGTTGTTTTCATGTATAAGTGTTTTGAACAAATCTTGATACGTGGTCCACTCTTCATATCTACCCGAAAACGTTGGCAATGTTATTTTTGGCAATTTCACTTGTACTGATTGCAGATCTGAAGGTGCAATACTCATATGTGTCTCCGAAGAACTTGGCTTCGATTTTTGTAACATGTCACGTAAATCACCTTGCATGCATAAATACAAATCTTCAAACAAATAGAAATCTTCATTTGCAAAGTATGGTATATTTGCGCGTTGATCCCGTGTAGTTAACTTAACTAATTCTTGATGAGCGTTCTTGAACACGATCCAGTAATCTTCGATAGATTTTAACCTTGTTTCTATATAACCGTATGTAAGACGTTGTTTCGGACATTTCTTCAAGTTACTTTGCGTCTTTTGTAATAATAAACCGGTATCTTCAATTACACGTAACATTTGTTCTGGCGTCGACATTGTAATTATGCAATTTTTACTTTAATTGCACGTAATAACCTTATAAAACGGTTAAAATCTTCGCAGGTAAAAAACTTCGTTCACTAATGCGTATTCAATAGCTTCTTATCTAAGGAATGCGGGGTCCTTTTGTTCTCGTCGCTCGGTCGCTGTCTATTCAATGCACTTAGTATCCGGCTCGATTTCGACCATATGTTGATGCACGTAAGGACTGTTTTAGCTTTACTAATTTTTGCGGTACAAAATGTTATTTTAATAAAATACGTGTGTTTTCTTAGCAAGCGTTTATTTGCGACTGATTCGATTTGCATTGACTATTGAGCAAACAACATGAGAGCCTAATAAAAAGGTGTGTTAGAGCCGGTCAATAATTGTAAAGTGAATATTAATATATTAATCACTAGCTGACCCCGCAAACGTTGTTCTGCCATATAAAATATAACCTTTAAAACCAAACGTCCAATTTTAATCATTCACAGACCAAATATTATCTACATAAACTGTACTTAGTGATGAAATAATTTATTTTGATAAGGATTTATAGCATGAGTAAAATAAACGCGTTTAAATGTAGTCCAAAAAAAATTCAAGATTTTTAAATAAAAAATGGTTGTTGTTTTGTTGTTATAGTTTGGCAGCGTACGCAAAATAAGCAACTTTTCTGGTTGTGTCCGAAAACCCCAAATATCTTACAAAACCCTTTCTTTCCAAAATAAAATATGGCCTATATATATATATATATTACTGGTGGATAATGTAGCTTTCGAATGGTGAAAGAATTTTTAACATCGGTTCAGTAGTTTTTGAGCCTATTCATTACAAACAAACAAACAAAGTTTTCCTCTTTATTATATTAGTGTAGATTGACGATGACTATAATCCAATCGTCAGATATGCGTAATTCTTGTTTAGTCCGTCATGAATGATACGTATCTATGATGAAACGCAGTCTCTTTGTTTGTTTGTCTATTAATATGTTTATAACTCAAAAACCACAACTTGTGATATTGATATGATTAATTTCAGCAGGTGTAACCTTTGTCTGACCAGGTTTTAGTCATTATTATAGGTACATAAAGCAACATTTAGCTAGGGTGTAAGCACTATCGTCTTTGCCATAAGGGTACAAGGGCCCATGACCTCTACCTTAGGGGAGCCCAGTATAATCGCTTACACAAAAAATATTGTTATATCATAAATTGCAATGTTAATCAGAGACTAGCTCAATCTTTTAAATAGCTAGTTTCAAAAGGGGTCTCAAATTCTTCAAGCCATAAAAGCTTTGTATATAGCTAGTGGTAACAATAATCAACCCAACAATACATAATAGTACCCTGGATGTGGTGGAAATTTAAACAGTCCAGACTACGAAGACCCAGATCATAGCCACTTTATAACGAAAGAAATGGAATCAGAATGAAAGTTTTCTAAATAAAGTAAACAAAATTTGTTACATCAATAACTTTAGTGTTTGTTAGCAATTTGTGTTATGGCTGGGTGAGGTGAGCATGCCATTGATATTTTTATATAAGCGACGACCACGACAATTTTCGATAGGAAAGCATTTGTGATTTAACATAATGCTAACTATAAAAAAAAAGAAAATTTAAAAAGAAAAAAAAAGAAGTAATAAAAAAAGAATGTTAGAGTTATGAAAGTGAAAGAAGCTAGGCAAGTATTGTAGAACCGTGTCGTTTGGCACTCAATACTCTCTGCCTACCCCGTTAGGGATTTGACGTGAAAATGTAAGTGTGAAGACGATTATTATCAAATCGTATCAAAAGCCCTGCTACCAGCGGCTAATGCTAACATAACTTTCAGTTCATTTCCTTAATATGTTAGTTACATATGTTATGTGCAACAATCCCCATTTTAATTTTAATTTCATACTAAAGTGTGTCACGGGTCGCAACAAAAAGATTTATACAATCGAAATATAAATTTTGAAATTTTACAGTTGCCACAAGATAAGCTTGTTTTAACACCAATCACTTACTGAAACATATACCTAACCATTTTTTTGGAAATAGTTCTAAATTATGTGGGTTTGTTATCGTTTACATCTTAAGATTACGTAATAATAAATATAGTTAAAAAAAAAAAAACTAAAAAAACACGCTTTTAGAGCATATCAAAGTAAAAAGTAAAAAAATATTTTTTAATAAAAGCTGAAAACAATAATGAACGGAAAATACTAGTATTATTGTGAATAAAGCGTGGGTTGCTCGATATATGAAAAATA
>DWNR01005626.1:0-10056 GCA_018250455.1 Polygonus leo
CCTGTCCGGTATGGGTGACCCTGTCCGGCATAGACTAGGGGATCATCGGGATACGCAAGCCCCCCCACCACGACAAGGTGGCAGCTCCAGCAGGGGGGAGATAAGAAACGTGTGTGTTTAATTAAATAATGATATATTACTAAATATATTATAAACTGTAACATTACTGTGGCAACTACATTATTTTTGGTACATTGATATTCACTCTTTGGTAGATATATAATTGCTACTACCGGTTATCCGCACAATAATATTAGCGTATCTACTTTGTAAGTAAGATCAGAGACACGATAGATAGCTTACAACTACCGGATAAATAACTAATAAGAACACGCAATTCATATTTTTATTCAGTTCATTAACATTTAAAACGAACCGGTCATAATATTCACTTCGCGTCAAGCACAATGAACATAGTATGTAGACCAGACAGTATATCCGCGATTTAGGAATGGCTCACATAAATATTAACAAGATGGTAATGATTCTGAATATCTTAATATTGTATATAAAGGCCAGTGCTACGGCTCATGTGCTCCACGCCAACTCGCCGATACAATAGCGTCCGCTACGTGCTCTATTTTAATACGATGCAAAATCGTCGATATAAATAGCCGGGTTGCATCGCTACTACATGCGAGATATTTTATCTCAGCCAGTGTCGCTTTTAGACGGTGTAGCGAGTCCGCTATTGTTAACAGTTTCTTGAATTTCGACGGATTTTATCTTGCGACCGCCGTCGTCTGCCCGTGGTTTTCTCTATTATCTGTCTAGTGTCTTTTATATATTTTTGATCAGCTTTTATAGAACTACAAATCGATGTATACAAAGATTGGTATCTTATCCTATTATGTTTTGCAACGGAAATATATTTCATCAGCATCACTAAATCCCAAACTTTATATTAATGAATATTATATTAGGTAAAACCACTATGCTATTTTTTGTAAAACATAGTGATTTTTTATATTTAATATATTTAATTCTAATTTTTTTTCGTGGTGCCTTATAATTTTGCAACATTTTTCACATAGCTACACAGCGTAGTGACAGTGACGCTGTGTAGCTACAGCGTAGTGACAAAAATATTTTGTTACTACGCCGTTTTAAACCCGTATTTATATAAATTAATAACAGCGCATCAAAGTAATCCATTAAAATACTTAATTTAACTTGACAATAGTTATTTTCCCGGGGAACGTGATTTAATATATCTATTCCTTCTTCGGGGCGAACGGTAAAAGATTAAAAGTATTCCCGAGCTCTTATGTGGGATTTGAATTTCTTTTCTAGACGGATATCGGAGTTCACACTCAGTAAAAAGCCCCGCGCGGAGCCTTCCTTAGCACCCTTTTTGTTCTTATTTGAGAGGTATATTTCGCGCCTTCAAGTGCACAGAATATTTGGTGCCGACTAAAGATATGATTATGTGCAGTTCAATTACTGTTGGATTATACTATTGTTTGACTGCTTTATCTCCTATATTAGTTTTGATTCAAAAGTCCCTTTTATTTAACGTCATTAATTATACTTTCTATGTATATAAAACATTCATTGCCAACCTTAAGTAAAATAACGAAAAAGTGTAGAACAAGATGTATGTTGGCGTAATAATTTTAAACAGATTTCTTAAGGAACACACGCATTGCATTTAATTTTATGTTGGTTGATAAAGTCGTACAAAAATTTTCAGTTTTTTTTTTGATTTATAAAAGTATTGTATTCGCATAAAAGTCTGAACGAACTCCGTCATCTTATCTATGTAATCGCGACTGGTTTTTAAAAACTTAGCCGTATCGAGCGCTCCAGTCGACGCTTGTTAGTCGCGAATACTTTGTTGATACTTGTGTCGCCCAAGTTTTCCCTCTTATGCCTCGTTTACAGCATAGAAAACTGGTACGCCTGTGCACTTACTCAGCTGCTACATTTAGACCGAACATTTTAGTTTTTCAGACACCGTTATTATTCGCCGCTTCGGTCAAGTAGGATAGTGCTGCGACAGTCTAAACGAGGCACCGGCGATAGTACAGCACGAGTACCTATTGCAAGATCTCCCTGCTACCGCACTTTTGTTGCGAACGTATATACAAAGCGTATCGCGTCTAGATAGCGATATTTTTTCTTAACGAGACTCAAGTTTCATCTCGAGGAAAATCATTGTGTATGGCTGATCTTTGTTTAACATTTGCGGTGATTTCAGATACTTATCATTTTTTTAATGTTCGGAAATTCAATGGGAAACAATCGCTCGTACCAGTCGTAATATACTTTTACACTGAAGGGTCTCATTTGTAGCGAGGGAAATTGAGGAATATGTCGATTTATAAAAGTTAACTGCCGTTGATTGCGTTGACTGTAAGCCTCTTTCGCGTTCACAGCCTCTATTATCTCGAAGTAATAATGTATTTTTTTCTTTGGCACGAAGCGAGCGATAATTTAAAACGTGTTTACGTACACAAACTGACGGTGGCCCGGAAGCGTTCAGAGGGCGCCACTGCCCCCGGGCTCTCGAGTGGGCGGAGTGGCGGGGTGGCTCTCTAATGTAAGGGAATAAATTTTAATGATATTAATTTCCAAACAGAGCCGCATCGGCCGCACCCTCTTACGGCCCAAAATATTCACCGTAAATCTAATTCGGTGAATACTGACCTGATCACATTTCGACTCGCGTGTCGTGGCCTCATCGATGAGAATCCCTGGTTGAGACCTTTATTTAAGATGACTTTAAGGGACATTCATTAAGTTGACTAGCGTTTCCTATAAATTGCTTGAGGGAGTGCCTTATATGCCGGCGTAATTATCTTAATAATATGAAAAACAACGCCGGCACCGAAATGTGATACTGAAAGATGTTATGATTCGCGGAAATTCTTTTCATGTCGATGATTGCGCGAAAACCGGGAATTATGTTCGGTAGAAAAACGTGTAGCTCTGTTACTAACCAGATAATTAATTTGAACAAGGCACCCTCAAAATCAAAGGGGCGTATTAATTTGCTTTGGAATCCTTATGGATTCGAGGGAAACATTTTTATAACGTTATTTTTTGTAATACTATGCTCAACAAATTAGAAAAACAAAAGTGTTTCATTGTTGTCTGTCTGTTTTAGACTTGCAAGTGATACAGCTCATACT
Organism: Polygonus leo; assembly: GCA_018250455.1. Taxonomy (NCBI): domain Eukaryota; kingdom Metazoa; phylum Arthropoda; class Insecta; order Lepidoptera; family Hesperiidae; genus Polygonus; species Polygonus leo. The sequence continues at coordinate 3,135 of DWNR01005626.1, forward strand.
GGAGATACTTTTATTGGGATTCTTGGAGATCTACAGGTGGTAGAGGTCGTGCAGTTCGACTGGGGAAGTACCACCACCACCCTTATAATCCTCTGTGAAACAATTCTTGTGTTGGGAGAGGTGTATATGCCATACTTACACGCGAGGCGAACAATTTGGTCCTCAAAGGTAGTAAAAACGCATCTCCTACGAACCTCCGGCACGGTTCATTCGTACTTACTTGGGGATTTTTACAAATGTCTATTTGCAGTAGTGACCACTTACTATCAGATGGACTCCATGCTCCTTTACTACCTTTGTAAAGTAAAAAAAAGTTACAGTATTTTTACCTCACATCATATATTAAAGGAGTACACGCGGGCCATGTGAGCGGAAGTTAAGTCGCTTCATAAATAAAATGCCGCTGTGTAAATTATTCACGCGAACAATCTGGTCTAGTCTAGTTTAGTCTGATCTTTTCCAATACTGTGAAGAGAAAACATTTATTTGTTTCGAATACAAATCGATAATGTCTGAAGTTACCGATATGAATGAAAGGCATTTGGTTTTTTTTACTTATTGGAAGTTGCTTGTAGTTAACAGTAGAAATAAGGGCCAAGTGTACAGAGTTGAGGTCTATGAAAGCACGTGCATTTAACATCGACATGAGAATTATATAATAGTTATTTTATAATATAAAATCAAAATCAAAATATTTTTATTCAAAGTAGATTATTTACTAGAATTCTCTTTGAACGTCATATATTTTTAGTACTTAGTATACTGTTAAATCTAATTATGTTGGTTCTGTTTCGTCACAATTTTTGTTAGTTGTATTACACACACACTTATAACAATTTACTGTCTATTACCTGGCCTGGAAGACATTGTCCTGACAGTAACTATAAACTTTTAAAAAAATATAACAACATTAATAGAAATAAAAAAGAATGTATTTAAAGTTGTACAAAATTATATAGGTATCTGTGCGAAATTTCATTTAAATCAATCCCTTAGTTTCGTAAATTAGCTCAGACAAACATCGTGACACGAGATTTTTTATGATTAAGATGTCTATAGTTTATACGATTACTCTTTGTGGAAGATCTGTATTAATCACAAGAGTTTCGCAACGTTGATAAGTAGCCGAAGCGCGTGACGGTAGACAGTTAGCTACCGCTGCGACACAAGCACTCGTTCCAATTGATGGGCCCCGTCGGATCGATTCCGAAATTCCATAACAATCAAAAGGTATCTGTAAAAATAGGTAGGTACCTATGGTAACGTATCTGAAATATCATTTTTCGTTTATTTATTTCGTTGACGCCTGAAACCCAAAATCCCCTATTGTTATTGTTTTCTTTTATCATTAAATTTCCATACTCAGTATTTATAATATAATTTACCTGTGATAACATATCTGTTATGTAGAGATGAAGGGAAAATGAGATTCGTTTATTTATCTACTAGGCACCTGAAACCCAAAACCTGTTTTGTAATTGGTTCCTTTAATCATTTCGGATATAAAATTCGATGGAACTATTTAATTCTAATTTTTCTGTGGAAATTTTATACCAATTTCTTGTAAACCTTAACTTCAGGTCTATACCTAACATTATTAGTGATCACAGAAGAAAGTTCCCATTACCAATTTACTAAGCCTATGTCTATTCGATTTTGTCGTAGCTAATTGTTCGTTCTAATAAAATCAAAGCTAGTATGGCTGTCAATAAGAAATAAAAAGAAATTTAAAAATATACTTTGACACAAGTATTTTTCAAATATATCAAAACACCTTTATAGTTCATACAAGTAGTCGAAAAACGCTAAATTTACACTACACTAAATCTAAGTAATACTCATATTGTAAGCCAATAGAACCTATAAAAATCAATCATCAGCCATCGACAGATAAGAAAAATCTTCATTGAATAGCTATAAATATTTTTCATTATAGCAAAGATAATCCACCAAGTTGATATAATCATGTCGGGAAAAAGAACAGATTTTGGTCACGTAGGATTATGTTTGATCTATTCTTTTGTTGGTAGGCCCAAGTTCGATTGATTAGTTGGGATTTAATAAGGAGGAAAATGTTAGCACGGGATTATATCTCCCGAGTTGCTAATAATTTTGTCTCGTCATTATTTTGCCTGTAACTGTCATACCTACCTGTAGTTATCGAAAGGATTAGTACACTTCATTTGCAGTTTTCCTTGTAATCCTTCGTGAGTCTATTATTGTGTTTTGGTTATGGACACACGAGGCGAATGTTTTAGTCCTCAGGAGGGTCTGTGGTAAACCGCTCTATTAAGAATTCAATGGTAGTTGGATTTGACTACAAATGTCCATTGGCAGCAGTTACTTCGTATATCAATTATACATTTATCATTTACTCGCAATCGTGAATTACATATATGTAAATAATGTACGCACGGCGCCGGCGGGACATAACTTTGTCATTGTTAAAAACATTTACCGGTAGGGTGCTTTTTCTATATTACGGTCCTAATAAAGGGGTATCGAGATGCGGGCGCATCACGCTCACGACCCGCCACTGTTGTAAATTTTATACCAAAATGGTATAAATTTTACCAATGTACCATTTGCATGTAGTAAAAGTAGCGGAGTTAATATACATGCTAAATCTTGAAGCCGCAGTGTTGTGTAAAAGAGGAGAACTTATTAATGTACTATTCCAATAAAGTGTTATGTCGTATTCCAATCAAGGATTTATTATTTAAAAAAAAGCTTAAATACAGTTAGGTTTTTTTCCGGTTAAACTTAAAGCTAAATCAACATATGCAGCTATTAACACAATTATATTTTAGATTCAATTTATAATAACATTTATATTGCGTAGATAGAATTATTTCGAATATATTCGTCGATTGCATCGAAATATTATGTTTTAATCAGTTGTATGTATATCCGTATTTATCCTTTGTAAAAATACGGATATACATACAACTGATACACCACGTTTATCAATAGACTAATCTCATTGATAAATTAAAAAGAAAATATGAAACGTTCCCGGTTTCGGGTATCGGAGTAGCGATAAATCTTGTGGCGATAGATAAATCGATTGATTCATGCGATACGATGCACGCACAACGGAACCGCATGCAGGGACCCGTGCCACGGTTGTGCGTTATATACACGGTTCATGCGACCGAATGTTAATACAAGAAATAGATCAAATTATAATAAATAAATAGTATCGATAATGTGGAAGTTTAGAATGATTTTGTTTATATGTTAGTTTGGGGAATCCGGTAAGGACTGCTGAGGAATTAAAGTTTGTGTACTCTACCGTTTTATACCAATACTTTACTGTACAGGCACGTGTTACTTGAAAAATATTCCTTGTATGAAGCTACACTTATGACTGTTCGGTCTTGGTACGCTTCGGTATAGTTGTTGGTCTAGCAGGCAATGCTTCTTAGTCATTCCAAAATATTGTTCATAACACGTGCCCTACCAACGGTCACGGCATTGTCATATTCGAAAACGGTGTAGTGAGCAGATACCTATAGGATTATTTTAATTTATTTTTGTGACGTAAGAATTCGTAATAGTTTTACGCTATACGCCGACTCAATGCAAGTCCCCTACGGATAATATTGGTTATGGTACTTTCTACCTTTTATCGGTACTTACGAACCTGACTTAATAGTGATTTTAATATTGGATTAATAGTATTGTAATATGATATATGAGTAATTTTTATGTCAGAATAAAATACATAGATTTTCTCATAACTGTCTACGATTCGCGCTTATAGTGCGGTGGGCAAAACACTTATCATAGCAACTGATATTTCACGATGTGTGACATCGTAAAAATGTAAATGTAACAAATAGACGATCTAGTAGCAACAACGCGTCACCGATAATGCCGTACGCACGTGTTGCAACGTAAAATTATGCACATTATTAATCATTACGTGAGGTAACGAGAATATAATTACACCTACGACGGTTTTGTTGACAACTCGCGCTGTATGAATTATTTTCACTGCACACAAACAAGTATTTATTATAGATTTGATATTAAATTTGATTTTGATTCAAATTTGAAGGGTCACTTGTGTTTCTTTCTTTCAGTAGGAGTTTGATTCCAAAGGATCCATAATAAAACTATGTGTACTTGGTAATATACATATTCGATAGGAAGATAAAAATAACGAGCAATCATATTAGAGAAATATAATTATAATTAATTACATATAATTTTATATGATCGTAACTTTATCTTATGCGTTACAATATCCACACTAGTTTAAAATTCAGTACTTTATTGGAAATAGTTAACAAAACACATGTATTTATCTAATTTCCAAAAACAAGAAGTAATTTTGTATATTATCCCTAAAAGATCCATGTATTTGTGATTAAGTGTCGTCTTTCTAAAACTTAACCAAACACAGACAGATAACAAGAGTTCAAAGTGCTTAAATTATTCGAGTACAATCTCGCCAAACAGATATTAGGCAGGCGAAAAATATTTTTCCCTCGATGGGCCGCAGTGAAAACTGGCTGTGTCAGTTTGACGTCATTATAATAGTGCGTCAAAACACGCCGACTTCGATGGTTGTCGACCCCGATGACTTGCACCATTCACCATCACGATCTCGTATTGATCCCAGCGGGCCGCTCACCCATCCTTTTGTACGAAATTTTTACCAAAATAACACTCGCCTAATAATATTCTCTTTCATTGTTTCAGGTAAGCGTCGTAGCGGTTTTTTAAAAGAAGTACTAACGTTTGTCACCCTGTGTACAATACAGAAGCTTACAATACAGCTTTGATGAGTGATTGAGCGTTTTTCTGTAAGTTTACAAACAAATAGGACATGTGAATTTTCCTTTAATCGATGTTAATCAATAATGCTCACTTTAAAGCCAACTATTTGGTGTTATTTACAAACATCCGTAGGCTACAGTTATCATAGCTGAACACAGATTTTAACTTACTTTAAAGGATTTCAAGGAAACCGTTAATTTGGCTAGAAGATAAAGTAAGTAGAAAACACGTGAAATGTATCTGTTATTTTAGTATTGTCAACGTGAATACTCATTTAGATTTAATCCAATACATCAAACCTTCGTTCTCGTTTTCATTACGCTAGCATATATTACGCGTCCCGTCTCAAGGAGATACACATGCTATGTAGAAAAGCCGTCAATTGTAGTGGTCGTTAGCGAAATTGGTCCCGTCGTCGTTCGCCTGGAGATTTATTTGCACATCTGAGCGCCGACGATTATTTTGGCGGCAGCCGGCAGCACGTGGCGACCGCCCGGTGGATATTTCAATCGGCCGCTTCGCCCGGTCAAGGAACTATTACATCGACACCGACCCACCATTATCTTTGCCCGGAGATTGATGACCCAATATCAGGATGGACTGTGCTCACATATCGAGAAATGTACACTAATAAAACCTGTCTCGTTTTTGTCTTTTGTAACCATCGGCCCGAGCCGAGCTTATTTATAGACGGTAATAAAGCGCACCAAATCAGTCTTACTGTAGTCTGAAGGGATTTTACGAGTTCGGTACGTAACAGTTTGAACCGTAGGTACGGGCCCGATACACGTATCGTTTTGTTAATTACACTCGTTTGTTGGGCCTGTGTCTGTTTAGACTCGCAGTCATAATTGTTTATCTTTATGTTTAAAAAAAGTTACGTTATGAAAATTATTCAATTTCTAAATAAATCTTACTGAAACGCAATGTTTGTTTGGTGAGATTTTTCTTATCTCATCTCGCGCTAAATCTTAAATTATTTTTTATTTAGTTGTTCAGTAAACGTGTGCATTTTTGGTCTTCTTTGGATTCTATCTTTATTGTAATCATTGAGCCATCTGCTAATCCAGTATTAATCCAGATTCTGATCGGAACATCGTGAATGCGGTAACCACATTTTGCTTTCAATTTATTTTGAGATGAATGAAGCTTTCTTTGGTTATGCTCTGCGTAACCAAATACGCTTATATACTTAACGCTTATCAATCCGATCAGTTATCGTCGATATAATGCATATCATTATTTCCAATTAATTGAACCGATATAATGTGAATCTAAGTCGATTCATTCCAATTCAACGCTACATTAACAAATCCTGTCCAGTCCAGCTATTGCAAATCGTCCACGACACATTAATTACCCATTAAAGTTGAATTATTATTTTCATTCTTAGAATGGACAATCGTTTACACCGTCGGGCTCACGCATGCCACCGACCCATGACTCATGAGGGTTTTAATCGGCAAAAATGCATCGCCCCCGGTCATCGGTCGTATTCATAGTGAATTGACGCTGAGGCCAATATCGTAATGTGAAACTCTGGCTCCATTCGAGCCTGTATCGCGCCGGCGATCTATTTGATGGACTCGCCACTGCTCGGCCTCCCCTAGGTGTGCGACGGTAATCGGCCGTTGTAATCTAATACACCCAACCCGGCCAATACATTGTATGCGAGTTTAAATGCAATTTTATATAATTTTTCTTGACTGCAGCAGCGTTTACTGACGTATTTTTGTGTATATATTGGAACGTGAGGGAATTTTATCAGATTGATGCTAAGTGAGTACTGTCACCATTGAATGCTTGTAATTGACTCAACAATAAGATTTAACTTATTTCTTAATTCGTTCATAGATCCGTTAGGAACCAAGAGTTTGGCTTGTATTTTAGAGTTTTGAGTTTGTTTTAGAAAACATCCACGTGACAATTGGTTTCTCATAATAATCACGTTGAATTTCCCCATTTAATATCTGTTTTGTTTAACATCTGCATTCATAGTGCATTGAGTTTCCTTTATTTATGTATATTTAGAAACAGTTACGTTTGCGCACGTATTAATGCTAGACATTTTGCAATATCACTTTTGCATTGTAAATCTACTGTAATACATACATAAACATTTGTATTACATAAC
>DWNR01005627.1:0-10055 GCA_018250455.1 Polygonus leo
CCCGATAGCTTAGCAGTTCGAAGCTTTCTGATTATATTTGTCTACTCGGACGAAGTCGCGGGCAACAGCTAGTTTATTTATATAGTCCTAAATACATACTTACGCAAAAAATAATATATAAATGATTCTATAATTTAACTACTTATAACTTACAACTATCTACCTAAAAAATAAAAATCCTACTGGGGGCCTATCAATAATTGCACTACATTCTCGTTTGCTACATTCAGACGTTAAAAAACGACCATGGGTGGCAGTGACCACTTATTATTATTAAACTATTGATAAAATGCTTTACTGTACCTGCGGTAAAACTCGTTTAGTCAGACGCAGATCATAATCCTCCGTGAAACAATTCTTGTGTTTCGGCTTGGAGAGGCGTGGTTACCAACTAAACTTATACACGAGGCGAACATCTTAGTCCTCAGGGGTAGCAACGCATCTGTTGCCAACCTCAGGCCGCTTCAACCGTACCGTGAGCTAATTATAAATTTCTATTGGCTGTAGATACCACTTATCAATACACTACATGCTCGTTTGCTGCATTAGACGATAAAAAACAACCATGGGCGGCAGTGACCACTTATTATTAGGCTCATTGCATATTTGCTACCTTTGTCAAAAAAAATGATTGAATACAAATAGTATTATTAAAATCCCTCAGATAATATAAATTACAATACACGTCCAATAAACCTGTATAGCGACCGTCCATTGTGACATTCAATCAATTTGTGTCAACGCGGGTATTGTATTTTGTTATTAAAGAGCATTTTTTTTGGGTTTGCACCAACAATAATAATTTATACTTTTCTATATAGCACTACTACTTCTACTAGAAACATGGATGGATATACTGGTTTCTTGCATGGGGACCCCTGTTAGTTTAAATTTATTTCTTATTTTCAGGGTTCCATGCCCAAGGAGATTAACGGAACCCTATTAGTAACGCTCAGCTGTCACCTCATGAAAAAATTCTTGAATTTTTTTTTTTTACTATAGCTCTTATAAAAGCAATAACTTTACACATACAAAAATGTTTATCACTATCACTGCTATAGCAATAAAAATAACTAGTTCAAAAACGATTGAATAATATTATAACAATTCCTCAGATAATATGATACAATTCACGTTTCCAATAAACCTGTACACCGACCGTCCATTGTTACATTCAATCAATTTGTGTCAACGCGGGAATTGAATTTACGTTGTATCTAGTTTATTATTAACGAGCATTTTTTGGGTTCCTTCTGTATGATAGAAAAACGTACGATGAAAGTGTCAGAGTAATGAAAACGGTACGAATTTGTCAGTCGGTTTGTAACAACTTATTTGTATGGATCCGTACGAAAAGGGCACAAATCTAAACTAATACTAAAAGTTAGCTCGTCCGTTGGTCATTATGTTGTTTTTTCAAGTTATTAGGGTAGTTTTTTAATCCATGTATTTTCGTTGATTCTTTTAAATAATGGACATTTTAAAACACGACAGGGGTCAGCAATGCATTTGTGGTCAACCTAATCATCCTAATGAATCAATCATACTTGGGTCATAACAAATGTCCATTGAATTGACCATTAAAGTCACTGCATTTATCAACCATTGCAAAGTATTGACTACCTTGAACGATAAAAAGTGATCGAATAATAAATTAATAATAGTAGGTATTTTTAAAATCCCTCAGATAATATGATACAATTTACGTTTTCAATAAACCTGTATAGCGACCGTCCATTGTTACATTCAATCAATTTGTGTCAACGCGGGAATTGAATTTACGTTGTATCTAGTTTTTTATTAACGAGCATTTTTTTGGGTTCCATATGTATGGTAGAAAAACGTGTAATAAGGCATTTTATGTTGTATCGGTTTTAAGGTTTCGTATCCAATATTATCCCAATAATAGTATGTGCGCTGTTCGTCCGTCCTTCCGTCTATCAAAGGGCTCTATCTCTTTATTAATATTTTATTATATAATTAAACGTAATAGAACATTTGAAATCATTGTAATAATATTTTTATCGTATACACGTAGCAAACGAGCATGCAGCGTACCCTATAGCATGTCACCAAGTACGACTAAATCGTACCTGAAGATGGCAGGTGCGTTAATATCCCTAAGGACTAAAATATTCGCTTCGTATGTAAGTATAGCTGGCACCCACGCCCCTTTAAAGCCATGCGCATACAGTCCACCTGATGGTAAGTGGTCACTGCCGCCCATGGACATTAGTAGTAATCCTCAAGTACGATTGACCCAAGGTTGACCACACATGCGTTACTTTGAGGACTAGGATGTTCTAGTCGTTTGTAACTATAGCCGGCCACCACGCCTCTCCGAACTGAAACAAAATAAATTGCTTCACGGAGAATTATGAGGGTGGGGGTGATACCTCCCTGGTCGACCTACACGAGTTCTACCACCCTTTGTCAATAAGTGTTCCTTACAATTCAATAACATTTTACCTGTTTTAATTTATCGTTAGCAAATATGAAGGAATCAGTTATTAAATAAAGAAGCGATCAATGAATTATTATTCGACAAATAAAATCAATTTAAACCCCATCAATACTCACAAACGATTCCCGTTGACACAAGTTGATTGAACGACGAAACAATGGGATGAATAAGTCGATGCTTCGCTACCATAGAGTGTATAATGAATAAAGGAGTCATGTCATTTATCTGGGTCTACTAAGCAAGGATAGCCTTATTGAGAATACGACCAGCCTAAGTTGAGAAACCGACCTTCACGTGAATGGTTCGATTGGAAACCCAGGCATATATGTATACATATTAATTTTCAAAGTAAAGGGAATAACATAATTTAATTATCACTTTATTTTTGGCATAGGAGTACACCGTGAGAAATCCTACGCATCTAGGAGATTGACAAAAAATTTCAAGGGTGTGTGAAATTAGAATAGAAGCGATAAATTATTGCTTACAAATAAAATCAATTTAAACTCCATCACTCACAAACGATTTCGTTGACACAAGTTGATTGAACGACGAAACAATGGGATGAATTAGTCGATGCTTCGATACTATAGAGTAGAGATTTTATGTCTAGTGGCTAAGAATCCAACTTTTAAAATAGTGATTCAGGTAATAAAAACACCAATAAACCTGTATAAAATACCGTACATTGTTACATTCAATCAATTTGTGTCAACGCAGGAATTGAATTTAGGTGGATAGTTGTAAAAATAGAAGCAATTGATGAATTATTACTATTCTGCAAATAAAATCAATTTGAACTTCATCAATGACTCACAACCGATTCCCGTTGACACAAGTTGATTGAACGACGAAACAATGGGATAAATATGTCGATGCTTCGCTACCATAGTGTTTAAAATGAACAGAGGAATAAAATTAAGTACCTAATTTGAAAAACAACAAGTAGGGATAGCCTATTAGTTAATAATCACTACGTCACGCGAATGTTTCGGGCTCGAATCCCATAAACCTCGTGATGCAACCAAAACGCCTAAGAGATTGTATCATTTATGCATTCGAAGAATAGATGAGTGAAACGTGTTTAATCAAAACTTAATGGCGCATTCATTTATTGGTAAAATTGTACTCATGGCGAATTTGCAAGAATCAGCTAGTACTCACAAAGATACGACCAATAAAATCAATTTAAACCCCATCAATACCTCACAAGCGGTTCCCGTTGACACAAGTTGATTGAACGACGAAACAATGGGATGAATAAGTCAATGCTTCGCTACCATAGCCAATGGAATGTATAGAGGTGTGAATTTATTTCGAACAAGCATTTAGGTAGTAGATTTCATGTCCTTCAATCGAGTGGTACCACCATAGATTATACACTTAAATACTGGTAGGTACCACTGTCACCCTCATAATCCTCATTAAAGCAATTCTTGTGTTTCGGTTTGGAGAGGCGTAGTTACCGGCTATTCTTACATACGAGGCGAGTATCTTAGTCCTCAAGGATAGCAGCTTATTTGAGGCCAATCTCAGATAAGATTCAATTCTTGAACCGTATCTCGAAACTTTGTGATGATTGTTTTTGTGCGACATTGAATATTTCAATGGAATAATAATGAAATGAGCACAAGGCGACCTCTAGTCATAATAAAAGGGTCCCATTGGTGCGAAACGGAACCCTAAAAAGACTGCTTCTGCCGTTGTAATACAAAAAGAAAAATTACAACCGAGTGCCTATTTTGGCGTAATGCAAGACATTCATCTTAATAATAAGGATTAATTACTTTAGCACCCTTTGCCACCCCTGTTCATTAGCTATAGACTTTTAAATCCATTTTCCTCATGCGATTTTCCTCCAAATCTAATTGTGCAATTTTCAAGCAGAGAATGATTTATTTTCAACAATTTCGCGACTAATGAAAGGGTAAATAGAATGCTGGTTTTTGTGTCTTAGAAAATATGATATTGTAAGAGGATCCCTAATGCACCGTCAGATTTGGGCACCTTTTATCCCTTTTTTCAAGAATCCCTTCTGAGAATATCTCGGGAAAAGTTAATTCTAGATCTTGCCAATATTTCAACTTTCGACGGGTACTTTCAATTCTATTTGACCGCGGCGCTGCCACCACCGCCCTCTTAAAATGTCATATAAAAAGTAAAATAAGAAACACAACAACTGAATCTACTCACTGAACAACTGAACACTGATAGGAACTACTGATTCTATTGTAAGAATTCTTTTATTGATACTCCTCGTATCTTTCTTGAGCGTTATAATCCGTTTTTATACATATGAAGGCGTTCCAATTATACATAATTATACTTATGTACACTCCTATTCATTATACAACCTCGTTCGCTATCGATTAATCAGAATTACGGCGTGTTAGTCCATTCATTCATCAAATTTGCTCATCCATCCGAGGGTACTATGCGCCATTTCTCCTCAGAATGATTCTGGGTTATTTGTTGTTTGAAAATCGTTCAGCTCTTATTCATTTAGTCATTTATGTAATAGGTTTCTTATAAAAAGTACGTGGGTTTGTGTGTTCATTTGAGATATAAGTATTTATGTTGTTTTGTGTAAATAATAATATTCTTTTCGAACGGTTCTATCATTTTTAAGGATATTTAGATAGTATTTTACTATAAAAATTGATCAAGGTAAGTGCTATTTCTACGATAATCCATTTTTACATAAAAATCTTTTAATTTTTTTAAGTAATGTCATTTGTTATTGTATAAAAAACCTGGTATTTAATCACTGTAAAGGCCAGCTATTCAACAACATATGGCCCTGCTTAAATTAAGCAAATCCGAGCGAAGCTGGGTCGCCAAGCTAGTATCAGGTTTAAGCGATAATAAAAAAACTGTTCTTATATAGGCATACATTATGAAGGCGTTCTAATCATACATAAGTATTCATTATACAACATCGATTAATCAGAATAACGGCGTGTTAGTCCATTCATTGATCAAATTTGCTCATCCATCCGAGGGTACTATGCGCCATTTCTCCTCAGAATGATTCTGGTTTATTTGTTGTTTGATCGTTCAACTCTAGTTCAATCACTCTTTTATGTAATTGGTATCTTATATTAGGATGTGTGTGGGTTTTTCTTCTCATTTGAGACGTATATAAGTAAATAATGATGGCTCAAAGCGAGTATAAAAATACCACATAAATATAAAAGAAATTTTGAAGCAAATTATGATTTATTTTTAACAATTTCACCATTAATGATAGGGTAATCTAAATGCTTGTTTCGAGTTTCAGAAAAAATACGATATTGTTAGATAGGGTTTTCTACTGCATCGGCGGATTCGAGCTCATTTTATACCTTTTTTAAGAACCCCATGTTATAGCTCTCTGAAAATACAACGGGAGAATCCTTCTCCTAGCATCTAAACTCTGGAAAAAAAACCGGTTTTTAGATTTTTTCTCTGATTTTTATCTTCCCTGAGTATTATAACTCATTTTTATACATAAATAGGCGTTCCAATTATACAAAATTATTCGTTTACACACTCTTATTCATTATACAATCTCGTTCGCTATCGATTAATCAGAATTACGGTGTGTTAGTCCGATCATTCATCAAATTTGCTCATTCATTCGAGAGAACGACGCGCCATTTCTCCTCAGAATGATTCTGGGTTGTTGTTTGAACGTTCAAATGTTATTCGATCATTATTTTATGTAATAGGCTTCTTATCTAAAGAAGGAAATGGATTGTGTTATCATTTCAGATATATTTATATTGATAGATTTAAGCAAGAATAAAAAAAATCTGTTCTTCAAATATATAGCATTTTCCAATCAAAAGTAAGTAGGTTTTAATTGACTTGAATTGGTTAATGAGTTACCGGTATTTTTTTTTTAATATTTTAAGTAATAATTACGTATAAAAAGATAAAAGAAAAGATAAAAAAAATGCCAGCTAGGCAAGTATGTCAGAACCATACCGTTTGGCACTCGATACTCTCTGCCGACCCCGTTAGGGATTTAGCGTGAAGATGTGTGTGTGTGTGTATGTGTGTGTAATTATTGCATAAAGTCAATAGCATCAGGCGTTATTTTGGAGAAATTTAGGTTTAACAAGGCTGACGGACGGCCGTTGAGGAAGCCACATACCGTGATGATGCTCTATTGTGGATCAAAACACGTTTTTTATTGTAAAGGTAGCAAACGAGCATGCAACTCTCCTGATGGTAAGTGGTCACTGCCACCCATGTACATCAGTAATCATACCAAGCACAATTAAATCATACCTAAGTGATCATAGATGCGTTGCTACCCCTGAGGACTAAGATGTTTGCTTCGTGCATAAGTATAGCCCGCGACCACGCCTCTCCAAACTGAAAAACAAAAATTTAAGGAGGATTATGAGGGTTGCGGTGGTATCTCCCCGGTCAAACTAAACGAGTTCTACCACCTGGCAAACGTGTTGGAATTAAGATACAGACGCGAATTGCTGCAGAGTACCTAATTTACTCTCTTAATTTTGTAAGCGGATGGCAGTGGCCTAATTTTGACACACACGGTAGCTGTCACGTGTGCTCATTATCAGACTATAGCCATTCAGTTGAATTTCTCGTGTAACTGATATATATATATATATGTGTGTGTTTTTTAAAAGAGTCTACTTATGCCTAAAAGAGCAGCTTAACATGTAATTACTGATGTAATGCTGTATGACTTTCATTAAGTGCATCTATATACCTTATAATGAATAAAAACTTTTGAATTTGAATTTGAATTTTGAATTTAGTCAGACTTTATTAATTATTTAGAGAAAAGTACGCAACTGCTCTTTTAATACAATAGAATAGAACGAAATGATCCATTTCATTACGTTCTATTCTATTGTATTATATAGAATATAATACAATATTTTTAGCTTTAAACGGTTAATAATAATAAAAACAATTGGTAGCAAACGAGCAGGCAGTCCACCTGATGGTAAGTGGTCACTGCCGCCCATGAACATCAGTAATCATCCCTAAGTACAATTAAATCATACCTAAGTTATCACAGATGCGTTGCCACCCCTGAGGACAAAAATGTTCGCCTCGTGTATAAGTGTAGCCGTCAACCACGCCTCTCCAAATCGAAACACAAGAATTGCTTCACGGCGGTGGTACATCCCCGGTCGAACTAAATGAGTTCTACCTACCTACTGGCTACCTACGTACTACCTGGCAAAATTATTTATTTCAGTGGTTTATACATAAAAAAGTTATGTCAATTTAAAAAATACGTCGTACCTAACTTTGTTAAAATTATGTATTACCGCGAGCGGGGCCACAGGCAGGAGTTTTAAATATATTCTCTCATATTTTTAGCAGCAAGGTAGCAAACAAGAATGTAATCCACCTGATGGTAAGAGGTCACTGCTGTCCGAAATCTGAAATCATCCACAAGTACGATTGAATCACACCTGAATTAGATCACAGATGCGTTGCGACCCCTGAGGACTAAGTTGTTCGCCTCGTATAAACCGAAACAAGAATTGCTTCACGGAGGATTATGAGGGTGGCGGTGGTACCTTCCCGGTGAAATAAGATGCCGTTACCGGTAACATACCGCTAAAATTAAATACCGGTAACTGTAATACACCTCTAAAATCCAACGTTTCCATACAGCGTTCAAGTACAAAGCCTTTTCATAACATAAATTAGTTCTGAACAATGCTATCTTCGTATATGTACCTATTGTCCTTAGTTTGAGGTGTTCGGAAAGCATGTTATAGCTACGGTACTATCAAGAGAGTCTTAAGTCTTGCTTCATGAATAGTTTAAAATGTCGGCTATATACAGTCAGGCGCGGTTCCAGAGTCAAATTGGGGGGGGGGGTCAAAACACAAAAATACTGAGTATAATTATATTAATGACATCATAATACAAATGGAAGTTTTCTATTTTATTGCCAAAACGAGTAGTAATATTTTGAAGGTCTGCTGTTATATCTGGTTTTCAATCTTCATAAATTGACCATTTCTAAAAGGTTTTGCAATTTGACAGTAAGAATTTTGTGGTCGGGGGGTCCTGACCCCTGTGACCCCCTGTATACAGTAGATATATTATTAACACTCACAAATTGAAGATAAAAACAGGTCCGAAACTTATGTTCCTTCTTTCTATAAAATAGAATTCTTCGAATTAAATTCGATACCGGTAATACCAATACCGATATACCGATACCGGATACCGATAATAATACACCTCTAAAATCAAATCTGTACAGCGTTCAAGTACAAAACCTTTCATTTGGCATTGAACAATGACGTTGGACCAACATAAATTAGTTCTGAACAATGCTATCTACGTGTATGTACCTTTTGTCCTTAGTTTGAGGTGTTCGTGAGAGCATGTAATAGCGACGGTATTATCAAGGGAGTCTTAAGTCTTGTTCTTGTATAGAATGTAGTAGAATCGCCAGCTAGGACAGACCGCCTCCTTCAAAGAAAATATGTACTTTTAATAGTTGCCACTGAATAGCTCCTTTTAAAAATATGTATGTTTAATTATCGCTCGCTTTATGTTCATTAGTTCGATAAGGACAGAATTCTTCATTAGACTTGTTTGCGCAGCACGTTCGGCACATATTTCAACTATAAATTAGTACAGAGATAACTAATGCACTTTATGTATCATTAATATCGGTATTTTTCTTACGTAGTCATCATATTTTTTGCACCTTGATTGTACAACGTAACGATACTAGTACTAATGAATATTGATAAGATAAGAATAATAATATGAAATAATGTTACCGGTAAAATTCGATACCGGTAACTGTTATACACCACTAAACGCAAATGTTTTCCGTACAGCGTTCAAGTACAAAACCTTTCATTTGGCATTGAACAATGACGTTGGACCAACATAAATTAGTTATGAACAATGCTATCTACGTGTCTGTACCTATTATCCTTAGTTTGAGGTGTTCGTGAGAGCATGTTATAGCGAGTGTATTATCAAGGGAGTCTAAGTTCATATATAGAAGGCGGTACAATAAATGTATAGGCAGCCCCCTTACAGTATCGATTGATGTTCTGTAAAGCCATAGGATATTCCGAATATGCAGCAGATTTAAGTCATGTAAAGCATTTCGTATATTTTGGTATATAAGAAGCATGATTGCCAGCTACACTTACACTTAAGTATTCCTCAGGGGTAGCAACGCATCTATGTTGAACCACAGGTATGATTAAATCGTATTTACTAATGGTTACTAATGTACATGGGCGGTAGTGACTACTTACCATTAAGTAGACTGCATGCTCGTTTGCTACCCTTATAAGTTAAAAAGAACAAAATTGTAAATATACCGATATTTTCGTCATATTTTCGAAAATTAATTGTATAATTAAAAGGAAGGTTAACACGTATCAGATTTTTTTTCATTCTAAAATGATACCGGTAATCTAAATATATTCCGGTAAAATTCGACACAGGTGAATACACCTCCAAAATCTAACGTTTCCGTACAGAGTTCAAGTACAAAGCCTTTCATTTGGCATTGAACAATGACGTTGGACCAACATAAATTAGTTATGAACAATGCTATCTACGTGTCTGTACC
>DWNR01005628.1:0-10054 GCA_018250455.1 Polygonus leo
ATTCTCGAATTCATTAACCACGTCACGCGTCAGCGTAATGAAGTCGGAATGTGGCAAATGGCGCCTGAATTTTATTACGCTCGTGTGAGGTGCGCTTCTAATTGTTTGTAGATAGAGTACAGACTTAGCGACAATTTGAGTAAATTCGAGAAATTACGTATTTTGATGACAAAAAGAAAGGATTACCCCTATAGACTACATTTAACTAAAAGTTTAATTTTCTTTTGCTTATTAGATAGTTATGGAGACCTTAGGGTCAAAATCAATCCAAGCAAAATTTTTCACAAAACTGAACTAATGGGCTTATTTCTATAGCATTTATCGAAGTTTTCCGTAGATGGATATTACGGACTAGGCTTATCCACATATAAAATTTAAAAAATCTATCAAAAGTGGTAAATATATATTGCATTGTAGCTCTCGTATATGGAATATATGTGTGGAATATATACAAAATCTTTGCGAAGAGACATTCTCGAATTCATTAATGATTTAACCACATCACGCATCAGCGTAATGAATTCGGAATGTGGCAAACGGCGCCTGAATTTTGTTACTCTCGTATGAGGTGCGCTTCTAATTGTTTGTAGACACAGAACAGACTCAGCGACAATTTGAGTAAATTCGAGAAATGTTTGACGTATTTTGATGACAAAAAGTACTACCTCTATAGACTACATTTAACTAAAAGTTTAGTTTTCAATTGCTTATTAGATAGTTATTGAGACCTTAGGGTCAAAATCAATCCAAGCAAAATTTAGATGGATATTATGTAGATGGATATTACGGACTAGCCTTATCCATCTATAAAGTTAATAAATTCTATCAAAAGTGGTAAATATATATTGCGTTGTAGCTCTCGTATATGGAATATATGTGTGGAATATATACAAAATCTTTGCTAAGAGACATTCTCGAATTCATTAACCACGTCACGCGTCAGCGTAATGAAGTCGGAATGTGGCAAATGGCGCCTGAATTTTATTAGGCTCGTGTGAGGTGCGCTACTAATTGTTTGTAGACAGAGTACAGACCTAGCGACAATTTGAGTCATCATCATCATCATCATCACAACCCATTAATGTCCCACTGCTGGACACGGGTCTCCTCTCACAATGAGAAGGGTTTAGGCCGTAGTCTACCGCGCTGGCCAAGTGCGAATTGGTAGACTTCACACACCCTTGAGATGTTTTTTTTACAATCTCTTGGACATGCAGGTTTCCTCACGATGATTTCCTTCACCGAAAAGCCAATGATAATTTAAGTTTATGTATTTAAACTTAAATTATAATATTATTTAATGTTAATTTTATTACGCTCGTGTGAGGTGCGCTACTAATTGTTTGTAGACAGAGTACAGACTTAGCGACAATTTGAGTAAATGCGAGAAATTGTTAATATCTCTTGACGTGATGTGTGAAGGCCCCTCCACCGTAAATAACATGGAACTGAATTCTCGTTGTTAATTGCATTTTAAATAATAGTCGAGAGTACGAGTAACAAAGTCTAAGCTAGTGAGTCTCTATCGCATATATAGTTGTTTCCGTTGATGGAAAAATGGCCTAAACTTAATCCATGTAGCAAGTAAATTAATTGTAAATATACATTGTATATACCATTGTAGCTTTCGTGAATGGAATACAACGGTGTATTTACATTCAGTTCGCAATACAATACTAATCCTTTTTATTTTAAGAGAAAACCCATGACCAGCAATATGAGAAGAATGACGATGATATCATAACTTCATAAATATTTTGTTTATGTGTATATTACACATAAACAAAATATTTATGAAGTTACATTCTCGAATTCATTACTTCATTAATTTCGTAACCACATCACGCTTCAGCGTAATGAAGTCAGAATGTGGCAAACGGCGCCTGAATATTATTACGCTCGCGTGAGGTACGCTCCTAATTTTATCTTGTGTAGACACATTACATACTCAGCGATAATTTAAGTTATTTATTTGAGATATAGTGGATATCTTTTGATTACTATTCTAAATTTTGAGCTATTAATTACATAGTTATACTTATTGGGAAAGACTAGGCCTATCTTTATCGAATATAAACAAGTATAACATTGGTTTCTTTATCTAATAAGGCCGTCAAGTTAATTATTAAATTTGGTAAATTCATAATAACGTCATTCCTCTCGTGTAAGTAATATAACTGATTTTAACCTTTTTTATAGTGTAAAGGTAGAAAACAAGCATGCAGTCCATCTGGTAAGTGGTCACTGCCGCCCATGGATATGTCATCCTCTAGTACGATTGACCTGAGGCTGACCACAAATGCATTGCTACCCTTGAGGACTAAGATATTCGCCTCGTTTATCAGTACATACCTTCAACTTGTAAAACAATGTTAACCCTTTATATTTTGAGGGAAGACCCATGGCTAACATTAGAAGTATAGGATGAGAATAATACACACATACAACATCTTTGCGAAGAGACATGGAATTCATTAACCACGTCACGAGTCAGCGTAATGAAGTCAGAATGTGGCAAACGGCGCCTGAATATTATTACGTTCGTATGAGGTTCGCTACTAATTGTGTGTAGACACAGTACATACTTAGCAATATAATTTGAGTTACTCGAGAGATGGTAGATATCTTTTGATGAGTATCCTAAATTTTTGGCTGTTAATTGTTTGGTTATAAACAAAAAATACCTAGATAATTCATTTCATTTTTCATGAGACTAAACTAGTAGCTAGACTAGGCCTATCTCTATCGAATTTTTCAATGTTTTTCTCAGATAGGAAAATGTTCTTACCTTGATTTCTCCATCTAATGTGGTCATCAAGTAAATGGTTAAATATGGCAATAACGTGTAGGTAATATAACTGATTTTAATCTTCAAGTCGTAAAACAATCTTAATCCTTTATATTTTGAGGGAAGACACATGGCTAACAGTAGAAGTATATGGTGAGAATAATACACACATACAAAATCTTTGCAAAGAGACATCCTCGAATTCATTAACCATGTCACGAGTCAGCGTAATGAAGTCAGAATGTGGCAAACGGCGCCAGAATATTATTACGCTCGTGTGAGGTACGCTACTAATTGTGTGTAGATACAGTACATACTTATCGATAATTTGAGTTACTCGAGAGATGGTGAATATCTTCTGATGAGTACCCTAAATTTTTGGCTGTTAATTGTTTGGTTATAAGCAAAAAGAACCTAGACAACATTTTTAATGAGACTAAACTAGTAGCTAGACTGGGCCTACCTTAATCGAATTAATCAATGTTTTTCTCAGATAGGAAAATGTTCTTACCTTGATTTCTCCATCTAATAAGGCCGTGAAGTAAATTATTAAATATTGTAAATACAAAATAACGTGTACGTTATATAACTGAGTTTCTCCTTCAATTCGTAACACAATCTTAAACATTTATCTTTTGAGGGAAGACCCATGGCTAACATTAGAAGTATAGGGTGACAACAATACACACATGCAAAATCTTTGCGAAGGGAAGAGACATCCTCGAATTCATTAATTCATTAAACACGTCACGAGTCAGCGTAATGAAGTCGCAACGTGGCAAACAGCGCCTGAATTTTGTTCATTTAAGGTACTCTACTAATTCTGTGTAGACATTGTACAGACTTAGCGACAATTTGAGTGAATTCGAAAAATGGTAAATGTCTTTTGACGAGATTGGAAGGTACCATCGTTATACTACATGCCATTAGAATTACATGACAAAGGGTGAGTAACGATAAGATGAGGTGGGCAATCAACGCATTTCAATATAATTAATGACATCGAGGACAATTAAAAAAAGCTATTTGCTTCACTAACGTATTATCTCTAAAATATCATGAATTTATAATAAGTTGACTTTTAACTTAGAAATAAAGTAATTTTCGTCGATTTAATGGATTTTACTATTCATCTAAATGGACCAGATTCATCTTAGATTTACTGTAACTTTTTTGTAAATGAAAAAATACCCTCTTGTAAAATTGCACTTTTTGAGGTAATATTTATATTATGGAAGCTAAGAGGCCGGATATAGGTCCGTGTATAATAACTCACAGGAGTTTTTTTTTATTGAGTTATGGTTTCCTGTTCTGGGTATTCGCATCTATGACTTGTAGAATCCTAGTCCATGCTAAGATTCCCCGAGACCCTAGTGTGTTAGCCTACCTACCTAACCTACCCTAGCTATGAGTGTAAAAAGTCTTATTAATTTATATTATGCTACAACATTTTCCTTCGTATTTTCATATAGACCTTCCACCTATGATGAACTAACCGCGACCCGCACAAGATAAAGTCGGTGTGCCAAACGTCGTCTGAATTTTATTATGCTTATGAGGAGCGCTGCTAATTAAGTAAGAACGTCGGCTGCTTGGAACAAATGAGAAGTTTGTCTTCCCCCACACGAGTAGAGAGGTCGACAGATAACATTGTCTGTGTCTGTAAAGACGGGTTAAGTGTCGTAAGGAAAATTATGAAGACAGAAATTGATTAATTGTAATGTGACAGAGCCTTATCGATGCCATGATTCTGTGTACGCTGGAAGAGGTACCCTGGTGATGCACCATCCAATTCAATACTACGCAGTTATTATATGCTTGAGCTTTGAAGCTTGAATTTCGTTGGACACGCTGCTAATAAATTTATTTGACGCGCGATATAGTAGGTAGGCAACGAACTTGTAATCTAAATCACTACGACGGTCGTTCTTTTATGATTGTGATAGGCAACCACATCTTTCGAATCGAAACATAAATTGTTCATAAAAAAATGCTATGCGGCACACATGCCATATTGAATCCTAGTGTAGGTCAATCTATGTAGAAAATATTATTGATTTACTTTTACTTATTCGTAATTTCGTTACTAACCGCGACCACTCGTATCTATGACTAGTAGAATCCTTGTCCATACTAGGATTCCTTGAATCTATAGCTGGGAGTGTAGAAAGTCTTATTAATTTATATTATGCTTCAACATTTTCCTTCGTATTTTCACGTAGACCTTCCACCCATGAAGAACTAACCTCGACCCGCGCAAGATAAAGTTGGTGTGCCAAACGTCGTGGGGATTTTATTTTGCTTATGAGGAGCGCTGCTAATTAAGTAAGAATGTCGCCTCCTGGAACAAATGAAAAGTTTGTCTTCCCCCACACGAGTACATTGTGGGTGAGAGATAAAATTGTCGTTGTCTAAACGGGCGGGTTAGGTTTCATGTTGAACATTATTAAGATGAGTCTTTTTGATTAATAGAAATGTGATAGAACTGATTTTTCGATATCGTGATTCAGTATATGATGGAAAAGTTTATCTGTACACGGACCACCGACGTCAAAATTAAATGCATCAGATGAAAATATTTAACACTTAATGTAGTAGTTTGTTTCTCGTCTAAATGTGATCAATCCACAAAGAGCGATCAAAAACTAGCTGAGTAGGAGAATTAGTTGTGGCGGAATAACCACCAGGCAAAATATATGGCCCATCAACCATGTTGCTACTCATCGATATAAAACAAATCGACTGATTGATCAAAATACAATCTATTGTTAGTATCGTGACATTATTACTGATCAGATAAAAGTCCGTTATCTGTTTCTGGCGGCGGTAAAACAGAATCTATTGCGGCTGTCAAAACTTTGACATTGACAGATTGGGTCGATGTCAGTTGGGTAGCACCTGAGTTGATCTGATGGACACGTTTGAGAGCAAGGATCGGATGTTTATTAGTTCTGTATTCATTGTAGCAATAGGGTTGTGACATCATTTTTACAGTTCCATTCAGCAAAAAAACAAGATAGGGTGTCAAAGGCTTCATTGTCCGCACGACGTATTCGTTGTCCTTTTCCCCACCATGAATAGACTGGCGGATAGACAGAGAAACACAGTTCATTTGTTTCTCTGTCTATCCGCCAGTCTATTCATTTGTTCTTATGCCAAATGGGCCATGGTATGGTAAGTGTAACCACTTACCATATTACCAACGGTAACCCGTTGCCTAGATATGTGCAATATCAGAATGGCGCTAATAGCGAATTTGACGTAGAGTTCTTTTTGCTCGTGTTTTAAAGAGCCTCATATTATGGAACCTAAGACTACGAGATGTTATGTATCAATTAATCTCTCAGCATTATCGGTAGGCTATATATAAAACAAGTCTACTGTAGGTTTAGATAAAAAATCTACTAAATAGTCGCAAAATACATGTTGTAACATTATTACTTTATTCGCTGATCATCTGATCTCTTATCTTAGTTATATGTTTTGTGCGGCAGGCGGATCGGAATCTATTGCGGCTGTCAAAACTGTGACATTGACAGATCGGGTTGATGTCAGTCGGGCGGGACCCGAGGGTTGATCTGACGGAAACGTTTGAGAGGAAGGATCGGTTGTTTATTAGTTCTGTATCTATTTTAGTGATGGTAACGATAGGGTTGAGATATGATGATTTTAGAGTTCAAAAGATATCTTAGTTATCTTAGTACTTACAGAGTGGTTTACTGTCTGTCCATTCATCTGTTCGTCCTTACGTCAGATATCAATTATGTCCTTACGTCAAATGAGCCATCTTAGTGGTCATCGTCGCCTAGATATTTACAACGCAGAAGAACGCCATTGCATAGTCGATTTTGAAACACAGTTCCTTTCGCTCGTGTTTTAGAGACCCCCTTGTCATGATACATGTAAATAATTTTTTTGTGACTACGTTCATCCTTCATTTTAGCATCTATCAAATCGCTACTTATCGATATTATACAAATCGATGGACTGATCTCAAAACACATTATAATATTAGTGACGTAACATTATTACTGGTCAAATAAACAGACTATTATTTGTTTCGGGTGGCGAGTAGAATAGAATCTATTGCAAGTGTCAAAACTTTGACATTGACAGATAGGGCTGATGTTAGTCGGGACCCGAGGGTTGATCTGACGGAAACGAGAGTTCTACATATTGTAAGTAAAGCGCCTGTACTCAATGTGTCATTTTTTCAGCTCGTAAAAAAAAAAACAAAAGCGGTTCTCAATCGTACCTTATTACGAATATTTTATTGTCTGTTTATCCGTAAGTCCGTACGCCCTCCTTTTCATACGTCCATAGACATAAGAAGCGTAATCGCAGAAGCTAGACACGAAATTTTCAGAGAGTGTGTATGTATTATGGCTACTATTCGTTTAAAAAGTTTAGTCTATACGATAGTAAACTATTTTTTTTACTATAAAGAATAAATGAACAAGCCAGTGCAAATCTTATTCTACACCCACCTTTGATTTCGTCCTTTTTCAAAATCTTCCAGATGATCTTTTCAAAATCCTCACAATATTTCTCTTCACATAAAAAAATACTTCGAAAAAGATTTGAACCCGAGACATTCAGTGTAACGTATCGGAATGTAAACGTATATCTAACGGAGCTATCAGCGTGTATTCTCCGGTTTAGTTAATGTCATATAGATGTAATTTGAGCTACCTTGCAATAGATACAAAGTGGTATACAATTTGCAATATTCCGTTACCATAGAACGTCCTAGAGCTTTGCCAACTGGAGATTGAATTTAGATACACACAGCAAATTGGATTCTGCGAATATAATATTGACTGTGTGTACGAATTGTTGAGATAAATTAATTATATCAGCTAATTCCGAGTTGAATGGTATGAGAAAGGGTTCCGTGTCGCCAACAGAGATAATTTTTAGACGGATTAGTAATTACTTTATTTGCTGACCCGCGCAACTTTGTTTGCGTCACATTAAAGAGAGTGGGTCAAAAATTCCGTATTGCAACATTTTTCGTGTAACATAGATACAAAATCATCAAAGTAGATATCGTCAATTTTAACAAAAAATAAGGATAATTCATAAAGTACTCTTTAGATTTCGATAAAAAATGGAAGCCCACGGGAAGCAAGTGCTTTCAATTAAAAAAATAATCAACAAATCGGTTCACCCAATAAAAAGTTCTGATGTAACAAACTTAAAAAAAAAAACAGTCCAATTGAGTACCTCATCCTTTTTTTGAAGTCCATAGAAAAGAAGAAAGATCTAAATACTAGCCATATTCTATAAAAGTTTAATAAATCTCAATGCCGCTGTGTGTTTTTCTTTGAATCAATTTATAAACATATTGCCGGGTGTAATAATAAACATTTCTTCTTTTATAAACTGAGTTATGATTATGGTCCTTCGAGTCTCAGCGAGTGTGAGGTCGGTACAAAGGTGCGCGGATGTGTTCTATTCTTTGACAAATTGGATACTTGTTCGAACGTCAAGTAGGATTTGAAAGTCCTTTTGTATGGTGTTGACGTAGAGTAAGTTATCAGATAGACTTCTAAGATATGATATTTTAAGAAGTGATAGACTACTACGTAATAATATATTTGAATTGTGGACATCAGTGATCATCCCCAAGTACGATTAAATCATACCTAACTTTGATCACAGATGCGTTGCTACCCATAAAGACTAAAATGTTCTTCTCGTGTATAAGTATGTATATTTGGCAACCACGCCTCTACAAACCGAAACACAAGAATTGCTTCACGGAGGATTATGAGGGTGATGGTGGAACCTCTCCGGTCGAACTACATACGTACCACCACCACCACCACCACCTGGTATATCATTATAAATCCATTATTGTCTCTCCGGTGCTCACAACTTAAAAAGTATAGTTGCTATTGTAAAAATTAAAATACTTTTTTTTAAATAATACACTTTTAGAAATAAATGATATTTTGGCTGAAATCAGAACGCATATCGTGAATTAGCAGTCTATTTTTAATACTGCATCTGTGAGCCGATCCCTCTTTTATGATTATTAAACAATGGAAGATTTTAATTGGACGGTAATAAAGTTTTTGTTAGACAGTTTCTCTTATTAAGTCATATTTGTTCTACCAAATGCTGGTATTGTTCTTGGCTTACTGCAGCTTCTTTGTTGCGAGGCGTGTAGTTGACGCGTTCATTACGAGGCGTAGTGCCAGTGAAATTGGAGAAATGGGGATGTTTCGGGGAAAATCCTTCGTTATCAGTTTTGAAATATTAGTTGTGAAAAATTTTGTTCATTACGAGCAAATCACTTCGCCTTTGTTTTTGTTTTTCACTTGGGGATGAGATTTTTGAAGTTGCTCTCAGTACTCATTTAGGTCATGCAGGGAACGTGTATGCAAAGTATCATATGTCATGTTAGTTTTTGGTTTTCCAATATTAAAGACTAGCTGTGCTGTGCTTTTAGGGGTTGAATTTTTATGGCCTAAACCCTGGCCTGGGGTCTTCTTAATAGATTAGTCAATTTTGCATCAAAATCCTTTAAGCCATTTTTACGTGATGCATGGTCAAATAAACAGGCAAACAAATAAACAGACAAAAAGACAAAATTTTTAAAAACTGTTAATATGTGTTCTGTTATCGACTATTTTTCGAACATCTTCCATGTATAGACTTTCGACTCTCTTTAGCTTTATTATATGTATAAAAGTTTAAATAAATATTTTTATTACTGTAATATTTATTTTCGCTAAAATAAGAACATCTTCGGATAGCGGATACCAATACTTTTTTTTATTACACAGGTGTACTGTGTGCAAATTATTCTATTATGAGTATTAAATAAAGGAAAATTTTAATTTGATAATAATAAACTGTTTGCTAGACAGTTACTCTAATTAAGTCATATTTGTTCTACCAAATGCTGCTATTGTGCTTGGCTTACTGTAGCTTCTTTGTTGCGAGGCGTGTAGTTGACGCGTTCATTACAAGGCGCAGTTCTATTGAAATTGGAGAAATGGAGATGTTTCGGTGAAATTCCTTCATAATCAAGTTTTTATTTGTGGAACCATTAAAGGGCAAAAATTTTAATTAATTAATACTTTACCCATTTACTTACTTTTATCTCCGTTTATTTCATACAAGCTGAGTCCGCGGCTCCGCCCGCTGCCCCTCCTTTTAGGGGTTGAATTTGTATGGTCTAAAACACGTCCGAGGATCGTCTCGACAGATTAGTCAAGTTGGCATCAAAATCCGTTAAGCCGTCTTTACGTGATG
>DWNR01005629.1:0-10052 GCA_018250455.1 Polygonus leo
AAATGCGAAGAACTTCTATACTCAGAGCAAAGAATTACTATAATATGAAATGAATGTTAATTTTTAAGGTAGGGCATTATGATTTTAAGGTAGGGCATTGCCCCACAATGCCTCCCCTTAGCTACCTACAGCCCTGGATAGAAGATTGGTAAAAAAAGTTTCAAGTAGGTAGATCTACCTAAAAGTTGGTAGAGTTGGTAATACTATGACGAGGACTGAGTGACGTAATGACCGGTACTGGTCATATTGATCTAACGCAAAGGATGTGAATTCATTTCCCGTCCAGCCGTATATCTAAATGATAGATTTATAAACATACCTGTTCTCTGTGCGAGGAAACGTTATTTTTAATTTATTTTACACGAATTTATAAATAAATTTATAGCGGACATATTTTTTTTACAAAATTGCAAAATCTTAATAACCAATTGAGTGATATTTTGCTTTTTATCGGCCATCATTGATTTATTATTGCATAATCTATGTACACGTCACTTGTCACAAGTGTATTTAATGTACTGAAATTTAGACTTTAAATTCTGTGCAATAAAGCTTAAATTACATTGCCTAGATAGCCATATCACAGTAAGTTTTCCCTCGCTTTTTCACGAGGTCACTGTCGGTCAAGAAACAGGTATTGCGACTAATGTCAATAGAATTTACACCGTATATCCTAAACGATATGGTTGAAATTACATTGTAAGAAAATATTTCTCACGATCCACATTATAACAAGACGAAAACGAGTCGCGGCACAAAAAACCAATCGCGCTCGAATTGCGTACGTAATAAAGGTCAATATGGTTTGATCATTTCAATAAAATATTCGCGCGCTTTTCATGTAGGAAACACGTGGCGCATGAAATAAATAATCAAGTCAAACTCAACACAATGTTTAGATTTGTTGAGACGTACCCTTTTTAATATATAGGAAATTGTTTAGTAGTACATCTCGTACAGGTACATAGGTTGAGGTCTCAAAGTCTATAACATATGTCCAATGAAATATACTACGCGAGTTCTGTCACCAGAACCGTGCCGTTTGACACTTGATACTCTCTGCCTACCCCGTTAGGGATTTGGCGTGAAGACGTGTGTGTGTGTGTGTGTGTTTAGAGGCTCTACGACATAGGTACTATACCGATAGATATGCTCTATGATAGAGTGTAAGAAATACTCTTTATGTTACAACTAGGAATGCTTTGTTTTCTCCAACCGATTATAATATTCCTATCTTGGCTTATTCTCAGTTTGTCTGAGACAATGATATTAATATTTAAGGTAGCAAAGGAGCAATGTAATCTGTGTCATGTTGAGTGGTCACTACCGCCCATGGACATCAGTAAACATCCCCAAGTACAATTGAAGTACCTGATGTTAACAGGTACACAGATGCGTGACTTCCCCTAAAGACTAGGATGTTCGCCTCGTTTGTAAGTATAGCCGGCAACCACGCCTCCAAACCGAATCACAAGAATTGCTTCACGGAGGATTATGAGGGTGGCGGTGGTACCTTCCCGGTCGAACTACATGAGTTCTTGTGACAGAACTCGCGTAGTATTATGAGAGGAGTATTATCACGGAGGATTATGAGGGTAGCGCTGGTACCTACCTCCCCAGTCGAACTGCATGTGTTCTAACACCTGGATTATTCATTGGAATGTTTAGCACGCTATTTATAACGCACACATTTTATCTATCTTTTGGTATCATTTAACATTATAAAGACCAATCGAGGTATAAAGAAAAGACCTCTTAGATCCAATTCGGACTCTCTTGTATTTTCAGCATCTGAACGTTAGTAACATATCTATGGTTTTTAATACCAATCATCAAGTTCTTTAATGATGTGGGTAATTTTTATGTTATCATAATCATACCTAATTGTAGCTTATTGATTTGATTTTTATAGCTCACGTATGACCAATTGGTCTATACCACGTCTATACAATTCTTCTGCAAGTAATACGCTATTGAAATAATGAAGCGATTTTTAAAAAGGCTTTAATATTTTACTAGAAATTAAAAATCGAAGGACTTTTGTCGTAGATTAAAAAAACATTCTAAAGTCACAGACACATTATTTTCATTTATTTATTACAAATAGATATTATATACTAATAAGATGTAGACAGATGACGCGGTGCGGTCAGTGGTCTCTCCAAGGCCAATCATAGGTATTATTATCTAGACATGATAACAGGCTAAAACTGTTCTTATTATTAGACACTAGCTGACCCGGCAAACGTTGTTCTGCCATCTTCTATACATATAATAAAGCTAAAGAGGGTCGAAAGTCTGTAGATGGAAGATGTTCGAAAAATAGTTGCCTGGGGATACTTAGAATCGATAAAAGAACACGTTTCAACAGTTTTTAGAATTTTTGTCTGTTTATCTGTTTGTCTGTTTATTTGACCGCGCATCACGTAAAAACGGCTAAACGGATTTTGATGCAAACTTGACTAATCTGTCGAGAAGACCCCCGGCCATGTTTTAGGCCATAAAAATTCAACCTCTTAAAGCAGGGGTAGCGGGCCGAGCGGGCACAGCTTGTGAAAAATATAATCAGTGTTTTTCTATGTCATGCATGTATTATAAACCTTACTCTTGAATAACTCTGTCTATTAAAAAGAACTGCATCAAAATCCGTTGCGTAATTTTAAAGATCTAAGCATACATAGGGACAGACAGCGGGAAGCGACTTTGTATTATACTATGTGATGATTTTGAAAACGTTATACGGTTTTAAAATAGTATGCGTATTATAGATTTAGAAGCAATTCTTATGTTTCGGTTTAGTAGAGAGTTGCCTTTGCCAAGTGGTGGATTTCGTGTAGTTCCACAGGTACCATCGAGACCCTCAGAATCTTCCGTGTTCTTCTTGTTTCAGTTTGAAGAGACATGGTTGTCGGTTGTTGTCAGGGGTAGCAACACATCTGTAGGCCACCTTAGAAACGATTCAATCATACGTGGACATAATCTATACTAATATTATAAAGCTGAAGAGTTTGTTTGTTTGCATGAACGCGCTAATCTCAGGAACTACTGGTCCGATTTGAAAAAATCTTTCAGTGTTAGATACCCATTTTTTCGAGGAAGGCTAAAGGCTAAATATTATCACGCTAAGACCAATATGGGCGGAGTATCAACGAAAAAATTTTCAAAAACGGGGAAAATTTGACCCACTGTCTCTTATGTGACGCAAAGGACTTTGCGTGGGTCAGCTAGTTGCTAATATCCTTGTTGACCGAGATCACTTACCATCAGGTGGACTGCATGATCGTTTGCTATCCATATACGATAAAAAGAAACAATAATTGCTTTACGAAAGATTATGAGAGTAATGGCATTCTTCTTCGGTTGAATCACAAATTGTACCACTTGGCAAAATCTGTATTTGGGCGATATTTATAAGTAACTCATGTCTTATTTGGACGGTGAGCTTACTTGAAGTAGGTCACAGATGCCTAGCTATTTATCAGAACTGCGGCTTAGAATACTGCAAGACAAAAAGCGTTCCAAGATTTTGCCTAGATGCGTTGCTACATCCTATTCATGAGAAATGAGGCTTATAATACCGAGAATTTGAGCACCGTATTAATAAAGTGAACTCAAGATTGAAATCGATTTTCAGTGCGGTTTTAGTAACTAGATAATGGACCTAATATTAAAAGCGCACTCAAGATCCATTTCCGCACTCAAAAGCTGTTTTAATAAAGTGAACTCAAGATTCCCAATCATTATTAAATCTATTTTAATATTCACTTTATTACAACGGCCTTAGGTTTTCAAAAATTTTGTTTACAAATTTCAGCGATATGTCGCTATTTTGGAAAAACACACTAGTGATAGGCCAAGTGAGAATCTTGCTCGCAAATAAAGGTTGCCAGGTGGTAGAACTTACGTAGTTCGACCGGGGAAGTACAACCGCCACCCTCATTATACTCCGTGAAGCAATTTATTGTGTTTCGGTTTGGAGAGGCGTGGTTGCCGGTAGCAATGCGTTTGTGGTAAACAGTTATCATACGCAGAGATGATTACCAATGTCCATGGGCGAGTGACCACTAACCATCAGGTGGACTGCATGCTCGTTTGCTACCTTTAAACCATAAAAAAGGGGTTCCGTATCTACAGGTGGTGTGACCAATTCGAATGTTGTTACGCAGTTCCAGAAAATTCCGGTTATTTGTATGGGAACCCACTTTAATATTTGTTGTAACAATAGTTCAACATTTCAAGTGTCTACTTGAAAAGAGTCCGAAAGATAAGCTTAAAAACGGTGAAAATACCAGTTGGTGGTAGAAATAAAAGGGGGCATTCATGTTAAACTTTTTTCAAGATTTAGTATTTACGGTTTAAAACATTTATTTTCTCATAAGATTTACAAAATCACTTACAGAGAAAATCAACTATTTATTGTTATAAAGGCCATGGGAGTAGAGGTACATAATTTGTGAGAATTTCAAGATATTTTCGACGGTTAATTTTTACCGTTTCTGTATAGAATCCTAAAAACCGTGAAAATACCAATTGTTTGTAAAATTGCCAGGTGGTAGAGCTCATGTAGTTCAACCGGGGAGGTACCACCACCCTCATAATCCTCCGTGAATCAATTCTTGTGTTTCGGTTTGGAGAGGCGTGGTTGCCGGATATACTTATATCCTCGAACGACCGAACGACTGATCAACGAACCGGCGAACATCTTTGTTCTCAGGGGTAGCACCACATCTGTGATCAGACTTTGGTATGATATAGTCGTGCATGGGGATGATTACTGATGTCAATGGGTGGTAGTGACCACTTATCGTCAGGTGGACTGGACTGCATGGTCTTTTGCTAATATTATACAATAATAAAAAACACTTATTTTCCTAAATGTCTATAACTTCTCCATCTACGTAGACCGTAAAGTGAATAATTAATAATAACAAAATTCAAATTGTGCGAATTGAATGTGGTAAATTAGTATGTACTACACAGTATGGTGTGTGATCCGCCTACAAAATAACATGTTAGACGTAGACGTATAATTTTTTTTATTGTGTAAAGGTAGCAAACGAGCATGCAGTCCACCTGATGGTAAGTGGTCACTGCCGCCCATGTACGTTAATAATCATCCCCAAGTACGATTTAATCATACCTGAATTTGATCATAGATGCGTTGCTACCCTTGAGGACTAAGATGTTGGCCTCGTATATAAGTATAGCCGGCAACCACGCCTCTCTATACCGAAACACAATAATTGCTTCACGGTGGATCATGTGTAACGGTGGTACCTTCCCGATCGAACTAAATGAGTTCTACTTTGAAATTATGTATGTGTTTACTTAGAATTACATTAGTTGTGCGATAAAAGGAATTATGTTATTATAATCTTAGCCTTTTCAAGATCACGTCAAGTGCGATCCGCTTTAGAAATAGGATGCGGGAAACAGCTAAACGGGCAAACATTTCGTATTATTGTAAACGCCTCCAGTATTGTAAGCCTACCTGCACGCCCCGAAGACCCAGAGGTCGTCTAAAAAATATTCTCGTACCAAACCAAAGAGCTTTTCTACTCTTGTTCTCAGAAAACGGGCCAAAATAAAGGAATGCGGCGGCATAAAAGCGGCCAGAACCTGTTGCTCTGTAATAATGACGAAAAAAAACGCCTCCGTTGAAAAAACAGCGAGCCGTCAGCTGATTTTGTCGAGTGAGGCGCCCCCCTACCACGATCTGAGCACCGCGAAATCGCGAGCGACTTGTATTCAATACGTTGCTATTTAAACCGAAACATCGCGATTTATCCAATAATTATAACTCAATTTTTTGTAATGTTACTCGTTCATTAATCACAGATTGAAAATCGTTGGCTTTAAATGTCAAATGCGTGAAAAACTAAGATTGTCTATGTCATAAAATATTCTTTAACGAGGTTATTTAAAGTTGTTAATACAAATTCGTGGTTCAAAATGCAATTTAATTATAATAATGATTAAATTTAAAGTTTTGCAAGCAACCCATAACGTGGTACGGGAACCCGTCTAACGTGTTTCGCGGTCTCAGCTGATTCCCGCCAAAACCGGCGTTGGGCGTTTAACCAACAAATTGTAAAACACAATAAAACGCTTTTAAATTGTAACTTTTGTCCGAAATATCGTGTCTTGGGGCCAACAATGGCTATTTGTAGTCCTATAACAGTGGTAAAGGTCTCAAAGGTTTAAAAAATCGAATTCTCTCACGTTGTCGTCAGCTGATTTTGGCGGGCATGTTTCGGCCATCTTGGATTTCTCAAAACCTGTTCAAGTGC
Organism: Polygonus leo; assembly: GCA_018250455.1. Lineage (NCBI taxonomy): Eukaryota > Metazoa > Arthropoda > Insecta > Lepidoptera > Hesperiidae > Polygonus > Polygonus leo. The sequence goes on from DWNR01005629.1 coordinate 6,291, forward strand.
CGTTGCTATGCTTGCGTTGATTCGTTATGTTTATTTATATTTCTGCACGCGATCCTCAAACCACTCTTTTTATTGTCGCATGGCTACGGTATTGTTATTTTGAAGGTCGCGAGATTGCAGCTGATTTTTAGCTCGCGAACATCGGAAGGATTTAGGATCGTATAGATGCATAACTAATACTACCTATCTTGCGAGATTGATTGTTTTGAAATTGGAGCTTTATTTGGAGTATTGGCCAATTTTATATTAATCCGAAAAATCTATAACGGATATTTTTACAACTCGTGAACTTATTATTGTTATATTTATTCATAAAGTCTACTGTCAAGGAAAAAACAACTTATTTTTGAAATGAGTAGATTTTGAATGAGTAGATTCTAATTTCTGAATACATAAATGCTCGTAGCACAAAGCAGTAATGTGTCGCCAGTTTTTAACATGCTCAACAATTACAAACAATATATTGGAAACAAAATACACATAAACTTGATACGCAATCTATCTATCTACAGAGTTATAATGTATTTGTGAGGTTAAATAAATAAACACTTCCTACATGGATAAAACATATCCTGTAGGTATATTTCTTTAGAAAACTTTTTAGGTGGACCAATTTACTAATAACGTTTTCCTTCGGTGTTGAATCATGAACTGAGTACATATTATACATTATTTCGTAAGACTAGAGATCTACTGTATTTTAACCCGTGCAAGAGACTGTGATTTTAACAAAGGATTGGAACTGTGCATGATAAAGGAATTATTAATAGTCTTAAAAATGAAAATTCTACTATAGTCTATTGCAATGTAATCTGGCAATATAATGTACACAACAACAGATATAATGTATTAACTTTAACTCACGTTGTCTAAAAAATAAGCAATGTGCATGTAGGGTGATATATTATTGTTTGATTAAAAACTAAGTTATAATCCCATCCTTAATAATCAACTGTGTCATAGTTAGGTAGTCCATCATTATTCTGTACCTAATTGCCAGAAATTATTACAGCAACAGTACTATTTTTTAACTCGTGAACTACAATTGTGACTAGATTCACTAGATTGTGTGGAATAAAGGGAATTCCCTTTCGATTTTACCTGACAAACCCTATATGGTTTGATATCAACTTGTCTGTTTTGTGGGAACTAACCATTAACTTTCAGAAATGCTTTGTATGGGGGATAATATTAATCATACTTATTTCACACTGGGGTATCAAGTTGCTCTATTATTTATCTGCGCCGTCAATGGACGACAGCGGTCATAGTACCTGCTATTTTTTTACGGATCAGGATAAATCGCCTGAACCCCGGATGAAAAAGATGAAAAGAAGTTAACCACAGTTTTGTAATATAACATTATAAGTTCTACCCAGTAATTACTATTGTGTATCAACCTGTGACAAGACATCTTTACTATCTATGTTTACAATCTCATCCTGGTTAACTACATTTTTTATATGTCTCAGTTGGTAGAACCAGTATGCGGTTAGCCGACGGTATCACCACTCTCGAACTCATTTTCGCCGTGTAGCAGTTGTTTTTTATCTATTTACATTCCAGACAAAAAGGTATGGTTACTAGTCACATATGTAGTGATGATAATTTTAGTCCTCACTAACGCCTCTGTGGTCGATCTTAAGTAGGACTTTAGTTCATTTACTATCTGGTGGTCTAGAGAATTGTTTATTGCGTCCACCTTATTAAAAAAATAGCTTGTTCTGTTGACTTTTGTATCAAATAAAAATATGTATAATATTTATATTGCTGTGCAATATTATATTTATATTGCTGTACAATAAAGAACATTCTATCTATCTGAGTTTCTGCTGGACTATAATTTCGGCTTAATATTTTGAAGTAACAACCACACAAAAATAACGTACGCTATATAGTCAGTAAATGTTTGCTTGATGACTAACAAACTAAAAAAAACGATAACCGAAAAGCTGTAATAAGCTCGTTTATCACCATAATACATAAATGACCTTACTTACCGACTAAGAAGTCATGTAATGATAGATTAAATAAGTTAAATCTAATATGAAATACGTAATAATGTTCATTATATCTAATTTACTGAACAATATTGTAACCGAGTAATAAATTAATGGTTCATTAGTCGTTCTTTGTTAATAAATTAATGCAACTTAAAAACATACAATACTTACATTAATTCTAATGATAACATATTATTTATATGACTTTGTTATCATTACTTCTAAGGAACTTTGCTAACATTAAGGGATACTTACGTTAAAACAGTACGACGGTAATTTAAAAAGGCTAACAAAGGAAACGGTAGTAAATCATTACCACTCAAATGGTTACGCGTAAACCCAAAAAAACAAAGCAAAATCCTTTTACTTTAGTACCTCAAGTGTAAAAGCATCTAAGAATCAGCATTAAGATAATCTCTCGTCCTTTGTAATCATTCTAATGACTTCTAAAGATGGTACAGTAGTTATAAATTATTCCTAATTCGCCACTATTCCCACAAGGATAGAAAAACAGAATCTTATACTTGAAAAGTAGGTAAATAAGTAAATGAAATAGAAAGTATCCTCTGGTTGATCCTAAGCAAATACCATTGTTACTACTGGGAAACGTCGTTGGAGACTTCCTCAATTTAAAATATAAAATTGTTGCTGGGATCATAATAATTGAAAAAGAGATTAAGAACCTGTCTCTTTTGATAAATAGTTCTAATTCTATTATTAAGACTGGTATACACTCGAACACTTCACATAGATAAAAAGCTAAATAATTATATTTTATTACCCAAATTTACTTGTTACTCATAAAGCTTGATAGATTTGTTATCTATGAGTTTTATAATGAACTTTCTCTCGAGGTATTCCCGGTGAGCTATGACATGGGGTTCTTCAAAAAGGGCGCGAAAAGAGCTCTCCTCTAAAGCCGGCATGCATTTGTCGTCCCCCTGGTGGTGCAAATATCCATAGGCGACGGTGACTACTTACCATCAGGTAGCCCGTCTGACTTATCGCAAGGTTTAGATACAAAAAAAATATTTTCATACTCTAAGGGACTTGTTATGTGCCGGTTGTTATTGGTTGAAAGCTCTTCTTAGAACATTTTCTTTTATTATTATATGAGGTGACAATGTCGTCTGCTACTTAATTACTTTTACGTCATAATTTGCACCCTTGTGAAACACACAAGACATCTAAGAAAAAATCGCTTTGTTTTGAACTAAACAGATGTCTGCCCGATGTTACAATATTTAGTGACCCAATAGGGACGGTTTCGGTCAGTTTTTGGAGGTAATTTACATTTATGTAATATATGTATTATGACTTTTTTATCGTATAAAGAAAAATGCTGTCCACCTGATAGTAAGTGGTCACGATCAAAGATATTTGTACTCAATCTCAAGTACAATTCGATCGCAATTAAGTTGCGTGACCAAAGATACGTTGCTACCGTCGATATATTCGAATTCGATATAAGGATGAGTGTGGCCGTAATGATAGCATAGTAACATCCTATGTAATTTGATATCATCACAATGAAACAATATTAAATGTTTGCTTTTTACTTTCGTGAAAATAATCAATAATATGACAAGTTAAAAAAGTTCTTCAGTACAATAATTTGAGTAGTTCAGTATGATATTTTGATGTAAACGCATAAGAATATGCGATATTTTATCGTCTACTTCCGTAATAGTTACTATCAAGTGACGTTATAATCATGTGTCAAGTGCAGGCCTAAATTACGTAAGCACCAGAAAGAGAT
>DWNR01005630.1:0-10052 GCA_018250455.1 Polygonus leo
GATACTTAGGATCGATAACATAACACTTTCCAACAGTTTTTAGAATTTTTGTCTGTTTATCTGTTTATCTTTTTGTCTGTTTATTTCACCACGCATCACGTAAAAACGGCTTAACGGATTTTGATGCCAACTTGACTAATCTGTCGGCCGTGTTTAAGGCCATAAAAATTCCACCTCTAAAAGGGGGGGTAGCGGGCGGAGCCGCGGGCACAGCTAGTATTTATATAAAAACAAAGAAACGCATTATAAAGTGACTTGCCCTTCAGTGAATAAGCATCGAGTTAGTGCGTAAGTTCGACAATACGACGTGTGCGTCTCCGTAGTTTAATTGCCGCTAATCGTAAACACTATCTAGATCCCGAGACGCTCGTTAGTACAGCAAGATACCGTGGAGATTTGTCTGGAAACTATCCACGGCCCCTTGAATTGTCTACACGGGGAAATGAAATGAAGAGTTGCAAAAGAGCATGACGACCAAGTTATATTAAAAGACTCCTGTCAATGATATGTTTGATAAACTTAGAATTTCTTCTTCCATCATTTTTCCTCGCTGCTCAAGGTTGTGACTTCGACCACGCATTTTTCTTTCACTCCGCCTTTCCTTTTGGCTTGACGATTTGCAAAGCCTGTTGGATTCTGGTGGTATTTAATGTGTGGCCTATTTGATAGGACCATAGGTCCACGAGTTCTTTTTTCTTCGATTTTTCAATTGACAGTTTTTCTAAGTTACTTTCTTCGTCCATTGCGTCGAAACACTCCAGAACTTTTTGGAGACACTTGCAGTAAATTCAGTTCCTTTCCAGTGCTAGTCCGATGAGCTATTCAATAGTTAGAATAGTACTATACAAATGGGCTGTTAGTGTAAGTAAGTAAGTAGGTGTTGATAGCTGCTTCATATTCTTTAGTAATAAGAAAATGAGAACAAGTTCAACCTATGTTTATTAGAAGTAGTCTATGCAGTTAGTATAATAGTATGGTACTTCCATTTCGTGCTAATCACAAATACGTTGTGACTTCTGAGGACTGAAATAGCCGCCTCTTATAGCTTTTTGATTAAACATCTTATTGCTTTGATACAATACTTTTTATTTTATTATTGTGTAAAGGTAGCAAACGAGCATGCAGTCGACCCGATGGTGAGTTGCCACTGCCGCCCATGGATATCAGTAATCATCCTCAATTATGATTGAGCCATACCTAAGTTTGATCACAGATGCGTTGCTACCCCTGAGGACTAAGACGTTCGCCTCGCGGTTAAGTATTGCCGGCAACCACAAAGCCGGCAACAACGGCAAGGCATAGGCATAAAAATAGGAGCCAAAGGTTCCTTTTTCAAAACTATTGTTAATGGTGATTACTTTTTCATCCGGTAGTCATCATCTAATGCAGGTCCACTTGTTGTCATGTAGGCACTCTGCCTCATCAGGGTGTTGGCGCTGCATTTTTCCGTGCAAATATGCAAGGTCAGTGGATGCTAATGGGTGTGCTAGTTTCTAAGTTTTCTGTCTTTCGCATATACCTAGCATCTGCCTTATCGGTTAGGCTTAAAAACGAATATTCTTCGCAACTTTTATTTTAACTAAAACGGTTTTAAGTCCCTTATCAGAGTTAAACAGGACATATTGGGACACATTAAATATATAAAACATGATATGCATTCTTAGGAGGTATAAGTACATTTCTATAGCACTTTTAAGACAAACAAACAAACGAGACTCTTGTTCAACGTTAAATCTCTCTTGTAAAAGCAAACAGACAGACAATTTAAACAAGCTTGTGATATGAAAGCTTAACAGTAGTACGGGCGGCATTTCAAAGTCGAGCTAGTTTCGAGGAATTGCTGTACGGAATTAATGCGACAAATTACGTTGTGAGCTTCAAGGAAGCTTATAGTGAATAGTGACGTAACGCTGAGCTTTCTAAAGTTTTTAACCGACTTTAGAAAATGAGGAGATTCTACTTTCGTCCATATGATTTATTTTATCCTAGCTATGCCCGCTACTTCGTCCGCGTAGAATTTAACAGAAATCTTATAGGTCTTTTCGCAGATGCAACGTTACTTTATTTTATTTTTTATATTATATAATATAATTCTAAAATAAAAGTATCCTAAGGTACTCCTTAATACACCAGCTATCTACCAGTGAAAGTCCCAACAAAATCGGTTGAGCCATTCCAGAGATTAGCCAGAGCTAACAGACAGACAAAAATTGAAAAAATATGTTATTAAGGTATTTGTATAAAGCAGTTATTTTTATATTACAGACACTCCAATTTTATTTAATTGTATAGATATGTTCGAGACCTCCGTCAATTTTGGACAGATTTTTAATGTGATTATTTGAAAGGGTAGGGGAAAATCGAGGGGATTTCCGCAGGCTGTGTTCCTTATTTCACGAAAGTAAATTTTAAGTAAGTTATATAAGTATACAAGATGGTCAATATAAAGTTGCATGTACTTGCAAACTGAGTTAATAGACAATTTCCCAGCGGATTTGGTTATCGAGAGTATATTTTACATGCAAGGTGACAGGCTATTTCCCAGGGGATTGTATTTTCAAAATATGAAGCGAGTAAGTTATCGAAAGTACATTTAAAGTAAGATATACATTAAAATATACAGGGTGGTCAATATACAATATACAGTTAGCTAACAGACTATTTCCCAGGGGATTGGATCATCAAAAGTCCATTTAAATAACATATACATAGCCATTTGGGAGATTTGACAGATTTTAGAACTAGTGTAGTTTGACAAGGGAGATACCAACGCCACCCACATAACCCTCCTTGGACCAATTTGTTGTTGTATTTCGTTCTGCAGAGGCGTGGTTGCCGGCTCTACGTACACACGAGGCGAATCTTATGATCGGTTTCTATAACCTGCCTGTCCCTTACTAAAAGTTAAAAAATAGCCTTTGGTATGCATTAGTCATTTTTTTGCCAAATTTTAACAATCATATGACCAACGATAACAAAACAAATTTAACATTGATCTATATGAAAAATTAACAGATACACACCAATGCCGCAATGGTCGCTATTTTGATTTATTGTAAGGGATAGATAGGTTACTGTATCCGGGCGTTAGTCTTCACTAGTTACTACCAGTTACTGTGCAAACTACCAGTTACCCTTCGTTATTACGCAATTGTAGTCAGCTTCAGGTACGATTTAATTTTACTTGGAGTTGATTACAAAATTTCATTATTTTTAATTTTATTATGTAACGGGTACTCACGATAAGTGGTTTTTTTTGCCACAAAATCCGCGGTAGCCGAACACATCCTCAATTCAGATACTAACCACTGGATTGAGTTACATAAATAAATAAAATTGGAGTATTTTATATTAGCCGAGTAAGTTATTGAAAGTATATTTTAAGTAAAGTATACTTAAATATATAGGGTGGTCAATATAAAGTTGCATGTAACAGCAAATTGAGCTAATAGACAATATCCCAGTGGATTTGGTTATCGAGAGTATATTTAACATAAGACATGCAAGGCTATTTCCCAGGGGATTGGATCATCGAAATAGCAATCGAGTGGGTTATTAAAAGTAAATTTTATGTAAGACATACATAAACATATACAGGGCGATCAATATACAGTTGCATGTAAAAGCAAAGTGAGCTGATTGACAATTTCCCAGTGGATTTGGTTATCGAGAGTATATTTTACATAAGACATTTAAGATGACAGGCTATTTCCCAGAAGATTCGATCATCGAAATAGCACGCGAGTACATCGAAAAGTACATTTTAAGAAAGATATACATAAAAATATACAGGGTGGTCAATATACAGTTGCACCAACAAATTGAGCTAACAGTCTATTTCCCAGGGGATTGGATCGTCGAAATAGCAGACATGCTGCGTCCCGATGAACGGAGATTGCGACTTCGTTATTAAGCGCCGGTCACATTAATACGATTTTTGTGCGATTTTTTAAGATGCGCTGGAACGTCAATGCGACTAATGTACGATTCAAAGACTTACAAAGTCTTGTCTCTTGTAATGGTTATTTATATAACTGTTTTTAAGAAGTAAAAGAGTACTGAGAGTTTTCTCCGCTGCATTTTTCTCCTGGACTACCTTAACAACCCAATATGAGAGTGACAAACGAAATGCAGTCCAAGTGGTAGTAGATGATCTCCGCCAGCTATATACGCATGATTCAGCTCATGGTCCTTTCTGGGCTCGACAAGGTGTGAAGCTCCCAAAAACTAAGATAGTCATATCTTGTGTGTTTTTTTAATTTCTATATGCCTACTGACTCTACCACATGATTTGTGCACCAGGTGAAAACATAGTTTTAAATTTCTATATACTTACTCTGACACATGATCTTTACACCAGGTGAAAATATAGCCCTCATCTCAACTTTATCTCACTCTTGTGACACGCTGATTTTATTATCCGCTGTCTTATCATAACCACATATCAATCTACGAATTACTGTCCGGAGCTTTGCACGCAGTGTTAATAATTTTGTGATAAATTTCCGTACAAAATTAAAATAAAATGCGATTGGTTTCAAATAAATAGTCCCACCGCACATTTTAGTAAGTCGAATGTAACACGGCTTTATAGTTTACATTGCTGCAATATCCTCTGAAAGCGAGGAGTATTAAATTGATTTCGCACTAAGCTGGAAAAACTTATGACGATAAAATTAAAGTGTAAGTCAATGTTTCAATCATAATGAACACTTTAAAACATATGTGTGTATAGTTAACTTATAAACCTCATTAAGGAAGCAATGGCCAAAAATACATACGAGTATTTACATAATTTTTCCACATGTTTTATTATGATTTCCTAGTATTTCCATGTCAAAAGGGATCCGAAATTACTTAAATTTTGCTGGCCATCTGTCCGTTTGTATACACACAGCAATATCTCGTAGACCGTAATAGATAGGCGCTACAAATTATTATTATGTTAAAATATACTCTAGTGCAACGCTCTCTAGTTCTTCATCTACAATTTCAACGCATCACGCCGACTGCTAAGACGCCATCTGGTAAGCCAATTGCCAACGCAGTAGCTATGGGACTCCTCGTGAGCTAACTATATACTTCTGCAAGCTAAAATGCAACTTTATTTATATAATGTGTTTGTATGAGGAGAGTTATGAAAGTGGAAGGAGCTAGGCATGTATGTTAGAACTGTGCCATTAGACACTCGATACTCTCTGCCTACCCCGTTAGGGATTTGGCGTGAAGATGCGTGTGTGTGTGTGCGTGTGTGTGTGTACGTGTGTGTGTGTGTGTGTGTGTGTGTGTGTATTTCTACTTTAGACTTAAAAACCATTTTTATTCAAAAATAAATATTGACAAAATTTAACTCATAAGACCAATTTTCTTAGACAAACATATCTTCCGAGAAATAATATAAACAACCCCGTCAAAGCTGAAAGCGTTGTGAATATCTGAATGGAAGTGTTGAAGTGAACAAAGAGGTAGTCTTAGAAAACATTCACTCATTCCGGTCTAGAAAATATTACTAAGAATAGAAAAAGACTGGCCCCAGTGGAAAAAATATCTATGAAAACTAAGACTTATTCTGCGAGCAGGTTAAGTGCCAACCGTTATTATTCGTTTCAAAAGAAAACTTGCAAGAAATCTATTCATCTTTTGCTTCGTCTAACCGACTTCAATAATCACCCACGTGCAAGTTTCATCCGTTTTGCATTAAAATATGGCGTTATGATTAATTAGAATGTAATTTTATATGTAGTCCCAAAAAATACGCCGAAAATACCGGTTTCTTGTAAGGATACCTTTTATTTTCACCTTTTTTGTGGTTGTAGCGGCTATAAGTATACACATTTTTAAAGATTATAAGTATCGGTATATTATGATTTACGGACAACGAAACCTTAATAATAAGACCCCTTGACACCCTTTGGGTACGAAATCCTAAAAAGGAGGAGGTTCTTAAGTCAACTAACATGTCCCATAGCTTTTCCTGTTACAACTCTGATGATTATTTGTTTATTAAATTAGTTAACCTCATAATAGTGACCTTAACCTACCTATGGGTGGTAGTGATCACTTACCATCAGGTGGACTACAAGCTCGTTTGCTACCTTAATACTATAAAATACTGGTTGTAACAGACATTCAATTTGTATGTAACGAAGGCTAGGAAATGAAGAAATCCTCTTTATTGTGTTCCAAATGGTTGTATCATTACAGTTGTTATAATAGTTAGTGGAATCATTCTTCAGGTAGGCTTTTATATGGAAAAAACTTTCCATTCTGCATTTTAAAAGAACGAATAATGAGTTTGCGGGCACAGAAAAGACTATGTTGACCCATTTTAGCGAAGAAAAGGCGAAGTGACAATACATTACTAATGAAAACTTCAGTTCGTATAAAGGGATGGCTAAGAATAGTTTTTATTTTGTTTAAACGACCGAGGCTAAAGTACTTAAACAGCGATAAGTGTTTGATATAAATTCGTATCTAAACAACCAAGATGCCACTTAAAAATCTTATAAAGCCACTTGTTTAAATCTATTTGAATTCTTTTTACAATATTCAAAGCCCTAATATACCAGGTGGTAGAACTCGTGTAGCTCGAGCGGGGAGGTACCACCGCCACCCTCATAATCCTCTGTGAAGCAATTATTGTGTTTCGGTTTAGAGAAGCGTGGTTGCCGGCTATACTTATACACGAGGCGAACATCTTAGTCCTCAGGGGTAACAACGCATTTTGTTTTCAACCTCACGTACTATTCAATCGTACTCAGGGGTGATTACTAATATCCATGGATGGCACTGACCACTTACCATCAGGTGCACTGCATGCTCGTTTGCTATCTTTTAGAGAGAGAGAAGAGAGAGAAAGAAGGACTTCAATCCTTTCTGAAATTGACTACAGGTCCAGGTCCAGTTCTAATAGTAGTAGCAATAATCATTTAAGTTTTAGCGGAGACCAAACCAAAATTATTCTTCAATTAAATCTGTACATAAGTAACATAAGAAAGAAAAACTTTCATTCAATTACGACATCGACCATTCACCAGATGCTTATTGAAAATAAAGCTAAAAATTTGAACAATTCAATTACACGCCTTTCTAACCCAAGTGGAGTCTGAACAATTTAATTAGTTAGAAGGCTACTAATAGGGCTAGTAAACGGGCAACAAACATTGCATATTTTTGTAAATATTAGTAAGAGTTCTTGTCTAACTATAGATAGCTTGTTTTACGATATTTTGCTGTTGATGTTGCGCAGTAATCTACAATACGCTGTTAGCTGTTGCAAAACAAGGTACATTTGGAACTATGTGGCTAAATCACACAGAAAGGATTTGCTTATTTCATTATTCAGTTCGGTTCCACGTGATTGGCATTTACTATTACTGTTTCTTTTATGAATATAATATTAGGTTTTTTGAATACTTGCACTTATTTAATCTTAAGTGCTTCTAACACATAGCTTGTTAATTAATTTAAGAATTAAAATTATTAATTTTAAAATATTATAAATAGGTACAAGAACAAGGACATAAGGATAATTACTTGCATCAAATTCAAGTGACATTCTCGAACAAATAAACAAAGATTACGAGCTGTTTTTGCTTTTCTTAACATTCTGCACTACCATTCTAATCCTAAAATTGGGCACTACTTCTTAGTTTGAATATAATTGCAGTATCCAGGGACCTCAGCAAAATTGCAGCAACTGCTGTACTGTATTACGAATTGCAGCAAAAAATTCCACAAAGTAGCTCGTTTATGAGCACCCTAATGAAACCTAAAACTAATAACTTTATTTCCATCCTCCTATCTTATTGTTACAGATTGTTAATTTAATAATTTAGCTCCACGCTTTCTTCTCCTCGCTTTAAACGTGAAAGTGGCCACCGTAATGTTTTTACACTAAGACATTGTTTGCCGTTTGGCAAACTTGTAGGTAAATAAATATCTTGAAAGCGTCAAGATATTTATTTACCTTTTAAACAAGAATGTTTTATAGAATTGGATTTAGTTTTGTTTGGAATTTATCTTAGTTAGATCTAAAGCAACAATGAAATGTTTTTAATATGTTATTTTAATATTCCTTTAAATGAGTAAGTTCGATGATTTTAGTATAGTGTGTGACTCAAGTAAATTCATTGAACGTATTTTATCTCACACTTTAATATAAGCATATAAATATCGAGATATTATTATTTCTTTTTTTAAATATGAGGAAAAAAGATACAGTATAGCACCTAAGGATTGCCTTATTTACATTTAGAGTAGATAACACTCTCCAAAATATTCAAATCTTATTTTTACTCAGTAGTACATGACCATTTTCATTGTCTTTTATACTATAAAAGTAGCAAACGGGCTTACAGTCTTCCTGATGGTGAGAGTACCTACTACCTGCGCTCGACCCAAGGCATCGCTACTTCTGAGGATTGATACGGTCGCAAAGTGTATAAAATAGAATTAAAAAATATTGCTGCACGTTGGTGTAGAGGTGGTTCCATCCCTATTGAACCCTTTACAGGTCCAGACCTCATAATCCTGTTTTATATTGAATGAAGGTAGCAAACGAGTATCCCAAGTATCCTGAATTTGATCACAGATACGTTGCTACCCCTGAGGACAAAGATGTTCGCCTTTTATAAAGGTATAGCCGGCAACCTCGCCTCTCCAAACCAAAACACAAGAATTGCTTCACGGAACTGATTACGAGGGTGGCGGTGGTACCTCCCCGGTCGAAATAAATGAGTTCTACCATCTTATATTATATAATACAAAAAATAGTGTCTATATATATACAATAATTAGCGTTAAAGCTGTGTCAGTTTATTAACATAGTTGGGAACAGTTCCCAGCTTTAGTTCGACCCAAATTCTCTCTAGACGGGCGGCGTCAGGTAGCGATTAATTTAAGGCGCATACTCGTGTATATTCTAACAGCATTTAGCCTAAATTATGTTAGGTAACTATTACGAAATCACCGCTGGCCTTCCATCCGTCCATATATCACAGGGCCCATATATCTCCTGAACTACTCAAATATGTTTTATATAGTTTAAATTATATAAAACATACAACAAATTGACAATATATCGACGCTGGAATGCGTAATTGCTGTAAATCAATAATACACAACTTTACACCAGAGCCAAATACCTTCCTAAATCATAACTTTTTTATTTATTCGACACCTGTCGAAGGTTTAATGAATATACCTATTACCACGTGTCGAATAGATATAAAGTTATGACTCTCCAAGATATAAAAAGTTTTTGACTTTGGTGTAAAGTTACCCGGCAGACTTTGTGCTACAAGTAAAGTTAAATTTCCAATAAAAAATTGAGGTCTAAATGTGATTTAAAGTATCCTATCTCTCAACAAACTTCGACCAAGACACACATACGTAGAAAATTTCATTAAAATCTTTTCAGTAGTTTATCCCGAACATACTCGTACATCGTGACACGAGATTTTTATATACCTACATACAAAGACTGAAATCAAAATCGTATCTCTCATTACAGGTCAAAACCCAATGCAGACTTATAAACCTTCTAAAAACAGTTTGCCATTAAAAATATTTATTATACTAGCAGTCGCGACTTCGTCCACGTGGTTATGAAGATTACTATTAGCACTTGTATTAACGAAGTTCCATACAAACTATCAACCCCAAATACAACCCCTCAGGGGTGGAATTTCGCAAAATCCCGTTTTAGTGAGCACCTACTTCCTTCTTTAAATTAACCCCCATGCAAAATTTGAAACTCCTAGCACATGTAGTTTCTGAGATTTCGTGATGAGTGACCTTTCACTTATTATATTGTACAATGCTTATAATATCTCATAACTTGTTCCAAACTATACCTAATTCATTCTACAACGGCAACTCTACGTCTCTATGGTCGATCGTTGATCAACCAATCATTAATCAGATCAGACAATCAGATCAGATCATACCTAACACACTTTGATACCTACAAAATATTGTTTTTTTTTTTTTTTTTTTTAATTGTGTAAAGGGAGAAAAAGAGCATGCAGTCCACCTGATGATAAGTGGCC
>DWNR01005631.1:0-10051 GCA_018250455.1 Polygonus leo
GAAACTTTACAATAATATAGCTTATACATGAGAATAAAACATAAGCATACATTTTTTTCATATATTTTTTATGGCAACGTTTGCGGGGGTCAGCTAGTTCTGTAATAAAATCCAGTGTCTTCCTATTAAGGTTCAAAGATGCATCTGTGTGACGGACTGACTTAGGAATAGGATTCCTTTTAGGTAGGGAACAATCATAAGTTATACATACCTCAGTACTGCGCGGGAAAGTCCTTTCACCAGCCAAAAGGTCCAGCCGAGCGCAGCGAATGTACCGAACAAGATAAAAATGAGTTTGCATCTTTCTGCAGGCTGAAGTCTGCCGATTTGCCTGAGTAGTACTCGACTCGGCCTGAAATAAATTAGCAGAAAATTGTTATTTTCTGTTAACAGTCTTTTTAAGACTTGCTGGCCACTCATGTATTTTATTTTGAAATACACATAATTTATCATAAAAGCTTTCTCTATCCCATGTATTCATATAAGAATTCCATGTACAACGTCGATAATAATTAAGATTGAATGTGACTAGAGCCGTAATAAAAGTTAGATCGGCCATATTTTCTCCAGTAATAAAATACTTACATCTTAGCCTTAAGCCTACGCCAGTAGTAGTAGATTATACGATGTCCAGTGACGAAGAATGTGCAATAATTGCAGCTACAACAAATATGTTACCTTAGTTTCAGTAAAAGTTTCAGATAAATATTTTGACATATCCAAGCCACTTTTACTCTCACGTGTCAAGATTAAATCAATATAAATAGGGTTGCCATAAAAGTGTTCTTCTACATGGTGTAAATAATTTAAATTTTTATATATTTGTTTTGACACAGAAAAAAACAACCTTTCGCCAAAGATAGTCGAATATCTCGATAGTTCTATAATTAATTTTCTGTAGTATGGTCTACGTTCTTTCTTACCTGTACAAATAGCAGTTTCAGAATCGCTCCATCGTCGCAACTGATGACATGTCACACATATGTGTTTAATTGTTATAAACAAATATAAGTATAATTAATATAAGAATAATTGTAAGCAGACGAATTTATCGAGCAAGTTTTTTAATCTGTTTTGTTTTAGGGTTTCTATGTTGTGCCCTAGTAAAATTTAAAAAAAAATGTATTGGTAAACATTAGTATATAGACTATAAGAATAATACAGATATAGACTTCGCTGTCCGTCCTTCTGTCACAGGGCTATATCTCTAGAACTGCAGTGACTATACTTACTTACAAAATATATAACTATAAGGAGGCTTATATATTTAATAATGTTGCATTACAAATTATATAAATAAGTAAAAGAGCGCATCTCACCTATCCTCAAGTCTGTAGGAATACTTTCATTACAAGAACATGCTACAGTCATAATAAAAATAGCAAGTTTCATATTTACTCGTATAGGTATTAACTTTTTTGTTATAAGTAATATGAAATTTTACAACAATAAATTTAAACACATTCTAATATTTAATAATGCAACCCTTTGACAGAATTAAGGCTCCTACGAGTTGGGGCATGCTTTCTATGCATGATTAGGCATTATGCTGAAGTTTAGTATTATGATGCTATTCTTTTATAAGAATTTCGATCAGCGGGCGCTTGGAGGTGATCTCTTGTTTAACGGTATCTCCTTAGGTTAGCTCCCACGTGTTCTCAATAGGGTTCAAGTCTAGTGAGTTTCCTGGTCAGGGCAAAACAGTAGTATTTTTTTTAGCCAATAATGAAGTAACACGCCTGGCCTTGCGACAAAGTGCTGAATTGTGCGTAAAAATGTACTTTTCATTCCTAGAGAACCATTTTTTGAGTAGAGGCAGCAGCCTATGTTCTAGCCCAAGTTTGCCTCATGATTCCTTTTACGATATAAAGGAATGAATGTCAAATATTATAAAAAAAATGTTATTGACAAATACCGCTGTTTAAAACATTGCACATACTTGACTCCAGTCATTGACAGTCATATTTTTATGTTGTCTAGCCCATTGCAGTCTCTTCCTCCTCATAGCTCCGGTGAGACGTGGCTTCTTGTTAGGCCTACGATTTGTCTTACCTGTCTTATGATTTTCGAGGTAAATGTCCCTGACTTTACGACCGGTTCGTAAAGTACCTAGTGATGTTTTCTTGCCCCATTTCCCAAAAGGCTTTTATGGGCTTGTTTTCGTCAATTTTAATTTTCAATCTGTCAACCACTGACCTTAAAACTCCTGTAATTTTTGCTATATCTCTTTGGGAACGTGTGGAGTAGGGTAATATGTTTGAATTTGGAATAGGGTATATTTTGTAATCGATGTGAAAGTGAAATATGTAGATCTAGGTCTATACAAGCCTACGCGCCTCTACAAACGTCTACGCCTGCTACGGGCGCCTACGCAACGTTATTATAAAATTGTCGCAACTGACGACATGTTACACATGTATTGTGCAATTGTTTTCAACTGATATATTTATGGTTCTAACATAAATATATTGTCCAAGCATGTAACATAAGTATGCAAAAATAAAAAAAGAAAAATGCCGTAATAGTAAAGCGTAGTTATCCAATGGAGTTGATAATATTACTAAAACAATTATATTTAACTGTCTAAGCATTTGGACATGGGAATAATTTTGTCAACCATGTTTCATGAAGCCTTACATTAGACACATACACGCATGTTTATGCTTACAGTCGGTTGTCAAACTGTGAATAAATTATTATAATTTGTCATTTAATATGAACCCACCCCTCCCTCAACCGCCACCCTCATAATCCTCCGTGAAGCGATTTATTGTGTTTCGGTATGAAGAGGCGTGGTTGCCGGCTATACTTAAACGCGAGGCGAACATCTTAGTACTCAGGAGTAGCAACGCATCTGTGATCAAACTTTGGTATGACTCAATCGTGCTTGAGGATGATTACTGATGTCAATGGGCGGCAGTGGCCACTTACCATCAGGTGGACTGCATGCTCGTTTGCTACATTTACACAATAAAAAAAAAATGTAACGTCTGAATACAAAACCGATAACTGTTCGCGCAACGACGACAACTGTGTACTGTAATATAAAGTTAGGACTGAGGATTGGGCATTATCCCTTACCATTTGTTTTATGTATAAATTGCAAATAGGTATCTTTAAATTGCAAATAATATAATAATTATGACTTGAGAATAATTAAAGTATAATAATTATGACTTGAGAATCATTGCAAGGTTTCATCCCACCTAACAATAAAGACATGCAATAGATTTTCCTACACTTTTTACTCATACTTAGGGCTCGCTATTGACTGCTTTGCGCGGAACGCCATTAACGCAAGCTACAGTAACGAAGTGACGAACTTCACTAATGAACATGCTTGCTTTATTATTTTTTATGATTTTTCGTGACATTATTGTAGTGAATATTTGATGGGGTATTTGCGGTGGAGTTTGACACATATAACTATGCGTGTGTGAGTGTGTGTACGTTTTTTATTATTGATTTTTTAAATTGCTGATTACAACAAATCATTAATACTTACATACGTAAACGAACATGTAAAGCGAATAGGTGAGCTATGATTTTCAGTGTTTAAATTTGTTCCTAATTTCAAAATGTCCTCTCAACTTTGCACAGAGACATGGCCCATATCCTGACAAAAAAGAGAAAAAAAAAACATCTGGAAGACATTTAAAGCGTCGCTAAGTGAGATTAACAAATTAATTAATTTATACAATATAATTATATAATTTAAAAAAAAAACAGCTTCTAGTTATCTAGTAATAACAGCAAGCGTTAAGTATTGTGCTTTTAAATTAATAAAACGCAAATCTTCATTCGAGTGCCTATCGAGTAGAATCGAGAACCAACAGTACGAGCTCCAAACAACCGAACCTATAGAGTTTGTTGGGCAAACAAATAATTAATCTGGCGAGGGTATAGTTTAATTGCTTGTTTGGAGTTGTTCCCGTTCTGGATGTGTTCGGGAGGAATTCGACTCCTACAACAATGAATGTCAAAAGACAACTGAAAACTGGATTATTAAGTTCGTTATGTTCATTTGTGAGTTGTTGATTTATTTTGACGTTATGTTTGTTTGCCAATCTGTTTATTGCTTCTGTTGTTTACCAATGTTTTTTTGTATCATATTAAGGTAGCAAACGAGCATGCAATCCACCTAATGGTAAGTGGTCACTGCCGCTCATGGACATCAGTAATCATCAAAAGCACAATTAAATCATATCTAAGTTTGATCACAGATGCGTTACTACCCCTGAGGACTAAGATGTTCGCCTGGAGCATAAGTATGGCCGCCTCTAGCCTCTCAAACCGAAACATAAAAATTTGCTTCACGGAGGATTATGAGGGTGGCGGTAATACCTCCCCGGTCGAACTAAACGAGTTCTACCACCTGGCTGTTATACATAAGGTCTGTTTGTTTATCTTGTTTTTGACTTTCATGGTTCTGTTTATCAATTAGCAAGATAATAAAAATGTTTGAAGTATTTCATGGAATTAAAAGCTGCTTGGATGCTTTTAAAAATCCTTCATTTCTGTTATGGAAATAAATGGATGCTCTCCACACAAATTACTAAATAGTAATGCTCTTTGATTTAAAAATGTATATCCCGGAGCAATAATTAAAATTGGAAAATTAATACCTGGTCATCGATTGGGGAGATATCAAAAATGTTTGAAATGTTTTGGGAAATCCGTCGATGTTGTACATCTAAATATTACCTTTGTTTATCGTCTTAAGGTAGCAAACGAGCAAGCAGTCCAATTGATGATAAGTAATGCCGCCCATGGACATGAGTGATCATCCCCAAGTACGATTGAATCGTACTTGAGGTTGACCACAGAGGCGTTGCTACCCTTGAGGACTAAGATGTTCGCTTAGCGTTTAATTATAGCCGGAAACCCCGCTTCAAGCCAAAACACAATAAATTGCTTCACGGAGGATTTTGAGGGTGGCGGTGGTACCTCCCCGGTCAAACTATATACCTGAGTTTTATCTATTATAAATTACTTTCGAGTTGGTCATGCTTATGTCATTATTTATACAACTCTCAAGTGATCTTAAGAAGTGCAAACCAATATGTGTATTTTATAGGAAGAACAAAAACTTTGATGGGTAAATGTTCATTAAATTATGTATGTAGTTCGTGTTTAATTATAGTACATGTACTATAATTTAATTGTAGTCTGTATTATAAAATAATAATATTTCCTAGTTGGTACAACTTGCATATTTCCACCACGAAGTGCCACCATCACGTTCTTCACATCACAACCCATTATTGTCTCAGTGCTGGGCGCGTGTCTTCTATCATAATGAGAAGAATTTAGGCCTTCACACATTTTCAAGATTTTTTATTTACTTACTGTCTCTTAGGTGTGTTAGGTTAGGTTAGGTTTTCTCACGATGTTTTCCTTTACCGAAAAGCAAGAGATAATTTTGGTTTAAACGCGTAAATAATTTGGAAATATAGAGATGGTCTCCTGGGAATCAAACCGAGACTAGTCTGTGAATCATTCAATTTTCAACCACTATGCAATCACTGCTTATTCACCCACTTATTTTCTTGTAATGCTTGTTACCAATTAATTTGTAATAGCGTAGATAATTTTGGTTTATATTGAGCTCTGTTCTCGTAACCTCCTGAGACCCCCGGTATCACCAGTGATAACTTCAGTTCAGATTTTTTTCCCACACCATCTAGTGGAATTCTAATGTAATTCGTGGTTCAACTATTAACCCGATCTTTCTTCAGTTTTTTCATATAATTTTCAATTGTAATTTGTCAAAATTTGAATCATTCGCGATCAGTGCAAATTTGACAATTTTGCGTTAACCGACATGGCGAAATTGCGGAAAGGTAAATATTATTTTTTGCTATTACCTTAGTGTTTTTATATTATAATCAAAAAAATACATTGTAATTTTACTTTTTATATAAATATTTCAAAGAAATGTTTAATAATATTTATAAATTTAACGTTTTTCTATGAGTATCGTACATGATACCTCGGGCACTTAAGTCTTACTTTTGGTTTCTTTTATGGGTTTTTTGAAAGAGCTTTTTAAAGAGTTATCATAAAAGAGCTCAATTATTATGAGCGAGATATGGAAGAAATAGACAGTAATGGCGAAATTGACATTCTAGCATGCCGATAGGAATAAATTGGTGAGGAAATCCTACTTGGTAATGAAGAAGATTGGAATGAATCGGAAGATGAACCTCTGTTATCTTTTCGCGTACAACCCCAATTCGTCCCGAAATATAACTTCACGGTGGAAACACAGCGAAAACGTTGATTTTACTCCATATGACGACGATCTGGATGTTTTCGATCCTAGAATAATTGTCAAGAATTCCTTAGAGTACTTTATTCATTATATTGATGACCGTTTATTTGTCATGGCCGAATGTTCAAATGTTTGCAGCTTATCAAGAACGGGAAAATATCTGGTTATGATGTCTGATGAACTTAGACTGTTCTTTGTATGTTCAATGGCAATGAGTGTGCTTGTAGGGTCTTCCACGAATTAGAACGTACTGGGCATTGGAAACAAAAGTCTACTACATAGCAAACACAATTACTCATGATCAGTATTTTCAACTTTTATCAAATTTATAGGTTACAAATGATAAAATAATTGCTCAAAAGAACGTCTGTTACATAGATCTGATAATTACTTTCTATAGTTTTTGCGGTAAAAAAGGTTTGTCATGAAAATAAAAGGGATAATTGCGTTTTTATCGACGAGCAAATTATTCCTTTCACTGGAAAATGCATACAAAATCAAGTTGTTAAAGGCAAACCAAACTCAGTCTTGATTTAGACCAATATTTGACATCTGTTTCACTTCTTGATAACTTAATAGATAGGGGAATCCAAGCAACTGGGACATTAATGAAAAACATAGTGCCAGAGGACCAGCGGCCAAATGCAAAGAAATAAGATAAAAATCGGGTATTGTTCAAGATAGATGCGGCATAACGAAAACTGAAAGAGGCAGTTACGATTGTTTTGAAGGGGTGATAACAAGATTAATGTTGTAAACTGTTAAGACAGCAAATCAATCCATGTTGCATCATCTGATGTGGCTGTCCAGCCATTAGGAACATGTCGTCGCTGGAGCAGGCAGAATAAGAACTATACCGAAATGTACATGTAGCTAGATTAATGAAATTGTAACTGATTTTATGATTATCACACTACCCAGTAGCTTTTTTCATAATAAAGTCAGATTTTTGTGCCATTTTTAGATGTAAATTGAAAATAAAATCATATGAAAAACAACCATGTCTTAAACTAATGCAGCCCCAAGGTATCACCCGTGGTACCATCCCTTACGCGAAAAAGGGAGGGGGAGGATTTTTTTCTCTTGTGTTTTATTAATAATAACTAGTACCTAACTCTAAAAAGTTGCAATTTTAATCGTGGGGTATACACTTTAGTCTTGGGTCTCAGGAGGATAATGTTAGTGATTAATAGAATTCTAGACTGCATTCTCGATTGCGTTATTTGATTTGAGGTTTAAAAATATAACTGTTCTCACTTTCCAGGACTTTACCACCCTGACGCACAAGGTGGCAACGGAAGGCCAGGAGCAAGACCTGGTGCTGGTAGACCTGGAGCTGGCCAGGGTTTCGGCTCAGCTAACCATCAGGGCAGCTTTAACGCAAACTCTGGTTACAGTTACTGAAAATCAAAATGTCAGACATTTGTAAATAATACTTTGTATTGTTATTAATTAACAGAATGGAAAGTATTGAAATGTGTACTGCATGCTGTAATTTAATAAAGTCTATTTAATTTAACAATATTTATGTTTTCAATACATATCTCTAGTATAAGTCGACCGGAGAAACCATCGCCACAAGCATATTCCTTCTTGAATTCTTGTGTTTCTGTTTAGAACAGGGGTGGTATCTGGGTATACTGATACAGGAGGTGAACGTTTTAGTTCGCAGTGACAGCAAATTTGTGGTAGCATTTGTGGTCAACTTCAAGTTTGATTCAACCGCATTGATTACAAATATTAATGGGCGACAGTGATGACGTACCATCAAGTGGACTGCAAGCTCGTTTGCTACATTTATGCTATAGAAATAAACTTCTACCATTGAAATGAATATAAAAAGTGTTGGTTATGATACTGAAACATATTTCGTTAAAAAACAAATAAACATAATAACACTGCGTAAAGAAGTCGGTTAAAGAAGTACACGTAAGATTAATTCTTCAAAATAACTAACAAAAAGTAATATTAACATACACATTATATTAAAATACACATTACTATATTATTATAATAAATAAATAATTATTATAATAAATAATAAATATCACAAATACATTTTTTGTTAACTGAAATAATACGTAAAACAAGTTTTGAAATGTGTAACAACAATACTGATAGATTTGATAGTAACATTTTGCAAATAATTTGATAGTAAATTTTGTGGCCAATATACATTATGGCTTTATTGAAGAAAATTATACCTCGTATACCTATGTCAGAATACATTGTGATACTTAGTTTGAATTGAGATACATCGTTCTTCACTAGAAATATATACCTACCTTTACCTACATTCAAATATGTACTTAAAAATCTGTAAGAGTTTATTTTGTAAATCTTCTATACGTTGACAAAATTATATTTTTTCCGTAAACAAGCCCCAAACACAACATTGCAATTGCTACAGGTTTAAACATTTAACGCGACGCAGTGAAATGAAATTAAGACATTTTAACAGATTTTGTTTAAAATATGTATTACAAAATGTTATCAAACATATCTAACATTTAATACAAATATAAGGCAATCACTTAAATAAATTAAATATAAGAAACTTCATCCATTACTTTGGGTAGAGTTCCCAAAAAGCTAGCAACATTACCACGTCGAATGGCCAAAAAAATTCTTTGACTGAGGTATGGTCCAGCTCTTGGGTCATGTGTGGATTCAATAAATCGTTTGGGAAAATTATAAAAAGTTTGTTTAAAACGTTAAATGTTGATCGTACTTATCATACAGAGATAGATAGGTAATGAGCCATCAGCTCGCACCGTGGCGGGTGGTTGCCATCGACCAAGCCATAATTATGTTATCAACATTAAGAACAATTGAAGTCCTATCTGAAACTAAGTACAGATGAGTCCCGGATTATTTTCTGAGCATATGAAATAAATGGCCAAGTGAGAGTTGGAGTAACACACGAAGAGTGTCGTGCTAGCAGATGGCGTTGAAATCAATTAGAACGTAGTTTAATACATAGCTCCTTGAATACCAACTAGATGGCGGTGTTGTAATGCATGTTTTAAAATTACTTTTTAAAATGTAGATGTACGACACATGGGCGGACGGAGAGCGAGGTCAGTGGTGGATTTACCAGTAGGCTAAGTAGGCTGGAGCCTAGGGCGGCAAATTTGCCTAGGGCGGAATTTTTTTGTCATGCACGCAAAGCATGCAAAGGGCCACTTTGCTACCTGCAAAACTGCATGCCATTTCTATAAGGTTAAAAATATTGGCCATAATCAAAATAATCTTAAAAAATACTACTTTGTTCTAATGAACTTTTGGTTACGGCAGAAACTGCAGTGGTAACTGAAAATAGCCTACTGGCGGCAAATATGCAAATCCGCTACTGAGCGAGGTCTTAGCAATAAGGCTCCCAACAGTCTTTGGGTAAGGAATCCTGAAAAGAAATGAAAATGAAATGAAATTAACTATTTTGATCTATGTTCCTATCCAAGCACGGCCTGCAACCGAGTTACAACTATTATGCACAACTACGAAGCGTAGCGGGGACGTCTTACCCTGGCTGCCCGAAACTGTGGCTGTAGCTTGCAGAATGGTTAAGGGTGAGAGGGGAATGCAGGCCTCAAAGCAAACCTCATTACCGACTAGCTACTAAAGCAACTACTATGTGTGCGTCTGTATTTTTATCGTATAAAAATAGCAAACGAGCATGCAGTCCACCTCATGGTAAGTGGCCAGGTGCCAGGTTTGCCAGGTGGTAGAACTCATGTAGTTCGACCGGGGAGGTACCACCGCCACCCTCATAATCCT
>DWNR01005632.1:0-10051 GCA_018250455.1 Polygonus leo
GGTTTAGGAGTGAAAACGTAACAGACAGACAGACAGACAGACAGAGTTACTTTCGCATTTATAATATTAGTAGGGATTTATGTACAAATGTGTCCATTAAACTTTATGTCGGAGCTGTTCTTTATTACCTCCATTACAAGATACCACTAACAAGTGACCAGTTATGAGCAAATAAAATTATAAATGGGTCCAGCGCTCGTCAGCCTCTACCGCGGCCGACTCGCTTACTTTCTTTCATTTTCTTTAACATTCCAACCAAACCTAACCAATCCTGTAATAAAACGGATTGCATCATCTTCTCTGTTAGAACTGAGTAATGAAAAGATTGAACTTATCAAAAAGATTCCGTTTGAGTAACAATTGACATTTAACTGAGCATCTTAATCCGATTACACTTTATTAAAACAAATGTCAGTATTTATACCCGGAATTATATATTATTCATCCGGTCACCGGCAAAATAGTCACTTTGTATGATTTTATCCAAATTAAAGAAACAAAAAGATCGCACTGATATTATTTATATGTATATGTTTTTGTAATGAATTTTCTATCGCATACAAAATCATTATAAAAACATATTGAGAAGTAGACACTGTCTACCATTAGTAAATATTCCTAAATACGATTGACTCGTACCTGAGGTGGATGCATGCTCGTTTGCTACCTTTATAAATTAAAAAATCTAAACACTTGTTTCCTACAATTTAATTTGTATATTTTTTTTTTTTTTTTTTGCTTAATCTTACAGTACAGTAGATATGCAATATGCATATACATAGATAATGTACACTACTGCTTTTATGTTGAAATATAAATAATTATAATGTATGTTAAATCCAAGAACATAAATGCGTGTGCTATATTCAGCGAAGGCTGTCACCTCT
Organism: Polygonus leo; assembly: GCA_018250455.1. Taxonomy (NCBI): domain Eukaryota; kingdom Metazoa; phylum Arthropoda; class Insecta; order Lepidoptera; family Hesperiidae; genus Polygonus; species Polygonus leo. Next base: position 888 of record DWNR01005632.1, read on the forward strand.
GAGCCTTAGCCAACGATAATGTCCCAGATTCATTTATTTAAAGGATTCAACGATTCTACTATGAATTTATATAACAGATCTCATATAAAAGATGAACGCATGAAATTTAATTTATTTCAAAAATAATAGAAATAATTTCTCAGGAAAACACGTTTAATATTAATATATATATAATATATTATAATTAAATTGGTTTCTAACGATTAGAAAATTGTAACCTGTGAGTAAATTTCGTTTATTTTATATACTTGAGTTAACAACAAGAACAAGAAATTAAACAGCCAGTGGCTAAATTTTTATCATTAATTATTAATCACTAATCATTAATCATTAAACTGAAGAACAACAACAATGATGGTGTTGATAATGTTATTACGAATGATGGTACGATGACAACAACTAAATAACTGAAAATAATTTACTGATCGGTAAAAAAAATAGACAGAGGCAATGTTTTCAAAATGAATTTATTCTTGTTATATCCCGAATAAATAGAATAGAGATCTATGGTAAAGTAAACACAATATATAGCTGGCCATCGATAAATGCACGGAATTTAAATAATAGGCCTAAATTATGAATAAGTACTTTAAAATTTCTATTTCTACATTACATAACGAAGCTATATTTATATTTTCGTAACAATTATCGATAATAATATGTACTGCATTCCTTCTAGTTAACCGTTTACTGATTCAATATCATTTGCGCTTAGAAGCAAGTAAAGTGTAAATTAATTTACATAATCTAACTGTAATAAGATGCAAGCTTATCTTTTAATTTATTTGTTTATACTGAATGTAAACCTATACTAATATTATAAAATTGTAGAGATTGTTAGTTTGTTTGTTGTTCGATTTTAAAAATCTTCAAATGTTTCTTTTAAGTCTTTGAGATGTTAGATAGCCTGTTTATTGAGAAAGGCTACTACTACAGACTAATACTACGACCAACAACAACTACACATTCGAAAGAAAAATGTAGGAATGGAGTATTAATGAAAAATGTTGCAAGAATGGAGAAAATTTTACCAGGTAAGCTATTGTATTTTAAGGGCTAGGAGCCTGTAAACATTTAGCTAGCCGTTATATCCATTACATCATGAAAAACGACAAAACTGCTCAATTTATTCGGTACCGTTGTACAATATTTAAATTGATACTATATGTTTGGGTTTATTGTTAATTCTGAACATGACATTTTACTGAATTTTCAATCTTACATCTATAGTTTTATGAGTGCATTCAAGTTAAAATTTTCACAAAATATGTATTAATATGGCTACAAAAATTTACATGTAATGAAAAAAAACGGTATTTATAAAATCTATTCTATTATTTCCCTAATTAATCTTTTCTGTCACCATCTGTTGTTGTTTTTAAAGAAACTACGTATAGAACTATTGATCCAACAATCCAATTGCTATTAGCGCCATCTGTGGTCATTACGTCTTATGCGAGTTCTATTCGCACTTGACCTATTATTAAAATAGATACAATCAACGTCCAAACTCTTCAGAAAACATTCGTGAATTTTCAAATGCTATTCAAGATGTCATAAACTATTGTTATTAGATATCTATAAAATATATTTTTTTATATATTTTTTATATATACACGAAATAATCACTTTCATATTGCAAAGTATAGATTATTCCATAGAGTATTGTAGATTAAAATTTATTACACTTTCCGTTTCCGTTCCAAGTATTTAACGGTTTTAATAGAACTTTTTATTCAATACACTGGTAGATATTCAGTTATATACTCTAAAGTCAAGAAGGACATATGTGACATATTTAAAATAAATTTGTAAAAATCAAAACACTTGTTGTATTTGTACAAATGCCAAAGAAGAAGGTAATATGTTTTTTTTTACGTCTTAAGTGTTTATGCTAAAAACAAAATAAAGTACCTATCTTATGGCGACAACCGTATTGTGGTAGTTATCATTGTTATATGCTAAATATAGTTATATTTTATAAAGCACACTTTGTTATGATTATCTAGTCTTACCGTATAAGGCGAAGATGACAAAGGCTCATTACTTTGCATTATTAAGTATAACCGACTGACATAGAAATGCTAATATTTGTTTTTTTTTTTTTTTTAATTCTTATAGTTTATATTTATATGATTAAAGGTAAAATTAATATGAAAGCTAAGTTTTTTTATAATAAAGTACTGATTTGTGATGCCAATATCGTCCCCTGGACGATAATCAGGCGCCCAGAAATGTATTTTTGTGATTGGACTTTATTTGTTTAAGCAATGTTTTAAGTTTTTGTAATGATGTTAACGAGTTAAAATTAATCAGAAGTTAAATTAATCAGAAAGATTAATTAATCAGAAATTAAATTAATCAGAAAGATTATTTTTATAATTATTTAGAATAAAAGGAATCTTAATTTTTAATAATTTAATTTAATGTTCTAGGTTTTCTTTATATTTTATACGATTACAGCACTTCTTAATTTTTATAGTAATTAATCTAAAATATAATATGTAGACAAATAATCAGACATGGAAAATGACAGTATCAATTGTAAATTGTAACTTGCGATTGTAAAAGCTAACAGGGGGTGAAGGTAGTATAAAACATCGTCATTTTGCAAATTAGTAACGTCAATATTTAGTATCAAATTATACCAACCAAACCAAAAATAAATGTTGAATATATACATTTGTTATTAAGAACTATTGGAAGTATATTTGTCATCTTTTGTATCTTGTACTGACATAATGGCAGTAAAAATATAAAAGAATTTACTTAGATAAAGTTTCAAAGCCAGCAAAAAGTCTAAAAAACCCCTTTATTATCTTCTTACCCCTGTATCCTTTGTATGTACCGTTAATCTTTGTCAAAAATCCATTTATATTATAATTTTAGGAAATCTATATCAAAAGTATCTTCTTTCTATAAAGACGCTGCCATTGATATGTTCTTATTGTACTGGTAAATTTTAATAAAAAGCATTTTCTAAGGTTAAAACCCTCCACTTGAGCTTATAAAATCCATCTGTTCTAATAGGTCTCCAATGATGAATGGTGCAATAGTAATTTCCATCAATTTGTCCACATTATTTTTCTCTGTCATTCCATTACTATGTAAATTCTAAGCTGAGATTAGTTGTATGAGTATATGTTATTTTACATTATTATCTATTAATGTTAACAGGTGGATATATCAAATTGTTGCACTTTAAGTTATGGTAGATAGATTAAGAGAAATAATTTCGACATACTAATTTTGTTGTACACTAGATGACCTGGCAAACGTTCCGTCATATAAATTATAACTTTCTACCGCTTTTTAACCGATGATAAGTAATCACGCGATGAGTTTCAATGAAATACGAAACACGTCTTCCATCAATTCTGTTCAAGAATGTTTATGCCAAATTGGAAGTCATAGTGTCCCATACAAACGTTTCCTCCGTTTTTCACCCCCTTAGGGGTAGAATTTCATAAAATCTTTGCTTATTACATGCCTAAATCGTACAAAGAACACACCCCCCAAGTTTCAGCTCTGTAGGAACAACAGTTTAAGCTTTGTTTGGATCCGTCATTCAGTCATTCAGAACAAAGTATTTTATATGTATAAAAGATAAAGAGTGGTTATGAACATTGAGTAACGTGATGCACGCAACTAAATCTGTCGATATTTTCGACAATTAAAATAGTCACACCTCAACAAAATTAAGGTAATGTCGAGAATAATTATACACCTAAATATAAACAATATCTACTATCACTAGGTATGGATCTCATAAATCACTCCGTCCATTTGTAAAACCCAAATGAAAATTCGTTGCATAGTTTTTGAGTTATCGCTTTCAGATAGACGCAGCTTTAAAATAATATGTTATCGTTTTTTATCGTTATAGCAAGAATATAAGTATATTCTTGCAATAAGCAAACATGTACATTAATTAAATTATAAATAATTATTTATTTTTATTTACACTACATATTCCTAGCTTAAATTAAACTCTTGTTGTCTACGGCGACGTCTCGATTAAAATATTATTTTTAACCTTATTGATAATTTATTAAAATCAGTTTTAATTAAAAATTAATCGAAGCATATCAATACTTCAGAAACAAGTCTCGTTCTCTACGTCACTGACAAGGATTCACGGAATGATCATCTTTTAATAACATTTCTGATATATCCGCATTCCACCGAAGATCCGGAAATATGATCTGGTTATAATTTTAATTACCGAAATTATAATACATTTTAAATGTATGACATTTATTTCTACGATACGGCAATGACACGACAAATGACCGGAAAATTTATCATTATTTACGTTCATTGATGAATTCTAAAAAATGTAATTAACATCTGTCATAAAAATTAATATTTTTGTACTTATTAGTAAATCTAAACCATAGAAAGAATATGTTACGTATTTCATGTTTAGTAACGTTTAATATTATAACAATACTTGACATAAACAAACATTATGGTCTTGCCTTAATCGATGTTAACTTCAGAGTTCGATCAAAAGTAAATTCGAAATAAAAAATATCATATGTGCATATCAACCCAAGCTATAAACTATCTGCGTCCATATTCAATCCAAATCTGTTTCGCCGGTTATGTGAGATTGTGTAAGGAAATCCCAAATACAAAAATAGAATTAGTTATGTTCATCTTACAATAAATACCTACTAATCCTGCATTGGGTAATCTAAATAAAAGTTTTGATTTCTAATTGTTACTATAATTATTCTACAAATGTTAAGAATATTAATGTGATTGGTAAATAAACAAATTACATATTTTTATCGTATAAAGGTAGCACACGAACATGCAGCTCACCAGATAGTATGTGGTAACTGCCGCCCAGTCATTAGTACATTAGTAAACAGTCACAAGTACGATTGAATCGTACCGAAGTTTGACCACAGGTACATTGCCACCCCCGAGTTAGGCCACGTTCGCTTCGTATGTAAGTAAAGCTGGCAATCACGTCACGCAAATCCGACACAAAATAATTACTTCACGAGAGATTACGAGAGTGGAGGCGGTACATCCCTTGTATTACTCGAATTCTACCGTCTAGCCAATCTCTATCATGGACCACCTGGACATATCGATATAAATAGGTTATGTAAACTATACTTATTCTGGAACAACATTATACATTATTTCGTAACAACCAACCGTATAAAATCGTTGAACTATTGACCAACAAATTATCCGTAGGTTAATAAATACAACCTTTGCAAATAATTTCAATAACCAGATGGATTTGTTAAAGATATACGACACGAGATGACATGGAGATATTTACGTGATTTTTATTAAAGGTTTTATCTGCTTCAAATTCAATTGATATACTTTTATATAAAGTATAAAGATAGCAAACGAGTATGCAATCCAGCGAACACGCTTCTCTTAACCGAAACACAAGAAATTACTTCACGGATTATGAAGGTGGCAGTGGTAACTCCCGGGTCGAATTACATGAGTTCTACCATGTCAATGCAGGCATGCATTGACTGAGTACATCAGTACATGCATGTACTGATATACGGCATGTACATCAGTACATGCCGTACATCTAATAATATACAGTCAATGAAGCCCATTAACAGCTATAATGAAAGTCAAATAAGAATAATTGGCATGCCTCAGAACTGCATAACCTCAACCATAACTTTCACGGATTAATAATAAACAATTGATGCATGACGGAATCAATTACATATGCAGATTGTACTAATCGCGAACAAACGTTTATGCTTAAGTAAATTAAAGTAAATACTCACTGTGTAGTGATTTCCGTTTCATTCTTTACCGTGCCTTCTGGTGATAAAATATTGCATTTGAGTGCAACTTCATCTTCAGCGAAAACTTTGTTGAAGTAATTATCTTTGTTTTCCGTCTCTTCAAATATTAAACTGTCCGGTGACACGTATTTGTTAATTAAACTCTTAATTACACGATGTATAAACGGGAATCTTGGTGCGTAGATCTTGAAACCTATGTAATCATCTGAGTCACCAAGTTCTAGGTGTTTGTATGTTCCATCAAAGGGCCATACTCCTTGCGTATAAATATAGGTGTATTTTCCCTCATCCCCTGGCACGTATTTGCCTTCATCTAGTGGCCTATAGTACTTGCCATCATCATGCGTATTTTTACGCTTGTATTTTCCATCATCATAAGGAGAGCACCATACTAACGCCCATAGCGATACGAGAAGGATCTGGAATTATCATGTAAATATTATTAATTTCGTTTATAATAAATTTACTATTTTATCAAAATGTCTATGCAAATGTTGATAATATATTTATAAAAAGCTATTAAATACTAAACTAAAGAATTGCGAAAAATAATACCTACTAGCGAAGCGATATATTTAATAGATCCAAATTCTGTTCAAGAGTAGCTATTTAGAACATGTTTTAATAATAAATGTACTTTAAGAACGAAGTACTATCGTACCTAAACATAACTTTGATGTTTATGTAATAAGATGTTCATAAACAAACCAGTAAATATTCAGATATATATATATACAGAGCAAGGTCAAACATACTATCTGCCATAAATTAAAGTGTCCCTCATGGTGGTAAAAGCCGCAACATTTAGGGAAGTAAATGAATTTTAGTTATACTCCATTGTGTATAATATGTGTGATATTCTTGTCTATAACACGTATAATATGTATGATACTCTTGTCAAAAATCTGGCCCCTACAGCAAAATAAACGCGACATTTTCTTACTTAATTGAATCAGTCTAAAAGGTTTATATTTTCAGCTTCTAGACTAATGCATAAACATAAACACGGTAAATGTATTTTTAAAGCATGTACAAAATAGCTACTAACACCACTCTAGACTTTTTTTATCGTATAAAGGTAGCAAACGAGCATGCAGTCCACCTGATGGTAAGTGGTCAATGCTGCCAATGGACGTCAGTAATCATCCCCAAATACAACTAAATCATTTGTACGTTTGATCACAGATGCGATGCTACCCCTGAGGACTAAGATGTTCACCTCGTGTATAAGTGCAACCGGTAATCATGCCTCTCCAAATCTAAACACAATAATTGCTTCACGGAGGATTATGAGGGTGGCGGTGGTACCTCCCCGATCGGACTAAACTTGTTCTACCACCTGGTAAGGTACAAGACTTTACTTGCATATATCATATACAGACAATGATCAATTGGATATCGTGAAGAATTTAAGACACTCATATATATGTACATAGACAGTAACTCAAAAGTGTCTTTATTTTGAGGTCCAATACTACCCTGAGTTCCTAATACAAAGTAGAAAATTGCGAAACATGCAAAAGTTTAAAACATATCCGTAAAGCAATTGTTGTGACTTTGAAGAGGTATAGTTGTTGGCTATATTTACTCACAAGGTAAACATCTTAGTCCTCAAAGGTAGGGTTTACCTCTGATGCGATTGAATCACACTTAGGTTGATTACATACGTCCATGGACTACAGTTCCTATTTACCATCAGATGAACTGCATGCGCGTTAGCTACCTTTATATGATGAAAGAAAATATTGGAAAAGTCAAATCGCAAATATTTGTGATTAAATTCTTGTACAATAGCTAAATATATATAAATATTATAAAACTTAATTATTCACTAGCATAATAATAATGAAACAGCAAAAAAGCACTCGACATTCATTATCGCAGTTTTTATTACGCATAAAAGCACATTTAAATAAAGTATAAAATGCACAACTTACAAAATTTCCAAATTTCTTCATATTCTATACTTTGTCTTTTTTTAACAAATATAGTAATATAGCTTCAGTTGCTATTTCTTAATTCAATACTTAATGCGTCTAATTATAATTTTTTCACGCTTCGACCTGCACAAGTTGTTTACTCCACAGATTATGTTTTAGATCTGAAACTAGATCAGATAATGTGTCATAAGTAAGCAGCAATTTAGTTAGATAACAGCCAATATTCGTCAAAAAATATCTTATTCCTCATTGCCTTCATTAACATTTAAATGTATAATAAATTTTGTTCGAGACATACCAAAAGTGGATCAGAATCCGAAAATCAGGTGTGACGAGGTCAATCAGAAGAATTTGCATAGCTCATATAATTATAATGATTTGCTCTGTAGCGATAATGGGCTATGGTACTGAACACTCACTTTTCCACTTTCTTAAATGTAACAACTTTAAAACTTTCCTATAGATATATCCAGAACTAACTTAGAGGCGACTAGCTTATATGAGAGTCGTAATTCTCATAATTTGATTGGACTGTAAAGGAGCTACCTACTTCAAAGCATCAATTTGCATAATATATAACTGCTAGGTCGTAAAATGCTTGAACATTATACATATAGTTAATATGCAGAATTATCCATGACCTTATATTAGGTGCCTATCTATTACACATAATTATACTTGAAATGTGTTAATACAAATGTTTATAAAATTGAACTCTTTAGCTATATGAATTTCAATTTTAAAATTAAACTTATGTTATTAAGTCAAAAAAAATGTCATTACCTATGTTTTCTTCACATCCAGAACATTATTTGTAATGTTTGTGGCAATATATTAATGTCCTGATAAACATAACCAAATGGATGTTACACGTAAAGGTCAAACTTTTAATCACTCATCCTAGCATGGCCACATTACACAAATTTGACGTGGAAGACACAGAGAATCATATCACCCAAATTGCTTATTTATATTCAGAATTTGAGCGAAATATATCTTTTAAACTAGTCTGACAAGAGCGTCACGACCAATAAGGAGTGGTACTCAGATGGGTTTGAAGACGACACTTCGATGGGGCAAACGCGAAGAAATGTTCCAAGAAAAAAAGAACACATGAAGTTACTCACACGGAATTCTCCTCGAGTTCACACGAGATAAGGAATGTAACATTATTACTTTTCAACGCGATCAAGAACACGGATCTTTATTAGCTACCTTTATATGTTCTACTAGGTTACGCGCCGGCGCCGGCTACTTAATTAAGCTAACCGCCGACAACTCACTATAGTCATAATAGATATTAGGTATTTTAATATTGATAAAACTTGTTTTATACAATTAATATGATAACTAAAAAGTTATCGTATTAGTCTCGTCTATTTTAACATAATTATCTTGCATTTGATAAACTTTAAAAGTA
>DWNR01005633.1:0-10050 GCA_018250455.1 Polygonus leo
CGAGACGATCCCCGGCCGTGTTTTAGGCAATAAAAATTCAACCCCTAAAAGGGGGTAGCGGGCGGAGCCGAAGGCACAGCTAGTTATAAGATAAATGGAAAAAATGCGAACCGCTCCAACAGATGGCGTTGTGATCAGTTGTAAAATATAATTATTTCTATAAGTACTTTTTAAAATCAACTCATTATTTCTATTATATATTATATTACTATTTACTATTATTAGTTGTTACTATCACAATTATTGTAAAACATCTGTGATAATATATTTTTTAATCCTATTTAATACGGTTAAAGATATATCTTAAAGATATATCAGCTGTGTAAAGATATAGTCGATAGACGGACGGACAGACAGAAAAGTGTCAATAGTATTTATTTTTTTTATTGTGTAAAGGTATCAAACGAACATGCAGTCCACCTGATGGTAAGTGGCCAATGCCACCCATGGACATCAGTAATCATCTTTAAGTACGATTGAGTCATACCTAAGTTTGATCACAGATGCGTTGGCATGGCAACCACGCCTTGACGCCTCTCCATACCGAAACACAAAAATTGCTTCACGGAGGATTCTGAGGGTGGCGGTGGCACCTCCCCGGTCGAACTACATGAGTTCTACCACCTGCTAAGGCCCCGTTGGCACCTTTGGGTATGGAACCTTAGTAAAATATAAAAACTCAAAAGACGTATTCTATGAAAGCACAATTTGAATAGGAAACCAATACGTGGTAGTAGGCACGTGGAAAATTGGATTTCCACGTACTTCTGTCGAATTTTAAACCAATGTTTTTCATACGTACTTTCGCGAATATTGTAAAATATTTACAAATACTCGTATCAAACCACACTCTGTATTTAATATTGAATCATGCAAAGTACACATGTAATAATAAAATGTTTATAATAACCAGCAAATTTCTGTTGCTGTACATTATAACATAATTTTTTTTTATTGTGTGAAGGTAGCAAACGAGCATGCAGTTCACCTGATGGTTAGTGGTCACTGCCGCCTATGGACATTAGTAGTCATCCCCAAGTACGATTGACCCATGGTTGACCACAATACGTTACTACCCTTGAGGACTAAGATGTTCGCCTTGTTCCTTTGGACCGAACAGTGGGTGTAACAAAACTGGGTTGTATCGACGAAGACAGTTATTGGATATTAAATCGATTAAATTATGTCATCATACAATACATACATACCTCCTCATCGTCATGACCCATTCTTATTCCACTGGTACGTATATTGCATATGTGCCTCTTCTCCCATTTTGTTTTAAATTAATTTCCACCGCGCTGACCAAGTACGAATTGGTAGAATTCATACATCCTTGAGATTTATTTTATTATCCCACGATTAAGAAAAAATTTACGAGGAACCTCTTTTTCTCGCGATATTTTACTTCACAGAAAATCAAGTGATAATTACATTTTAATAAATAATTCTCTAATATCTAATAACATACATTCATACTACTATCTATACTAATATTATAAAAGTGAATGTAAATTTGTTTGTTACAGTTTCACGCCACAACTACTGAACCAATTGTAATGAAATTTGGTACACAAATAGAATGAACCTTAGAAAAGAACATAGGGTAGTTTAAATTGCCAAAAATAGGCTTGAAGGTGTTGAAATAGGGGGTGAAAATTTGTATGAAGTTTTGTCATCTTCAAAGATAAAAAAACATGTAACTTTGTATTTGGGCACTGGATAGGGAGTAAATAAATATTCGTAATAGAGTTTTTGACATTTCGACTCAGACGACGTAAAAAAAATGATTTTGCAACATTTTCAATATGTCCAAATTCGCATTCTAAGAGGTGTTAATAAGGACATAGAAAACTATTTAATAAAAAAATAAATAAAACGCGGGCGAAGCCGCGGGTAAAAGCTAGTAATTCATAAATGAAATTATCCCTAATCAAACACCCTGTAAAACAAATAGGGAAATTTCCATTCGGAGTTAACAAATAAATCATAAAAACAACCCCTCACTACTACTCTATAACCTCATTCGACAAATTACGAGGTAACACGAGATTCCCCAGCAGTCCTAGTGTCCAAATAAAAAGCGATCCCATAATTTATCTCCCATTGTCAGTTCAATGCCGGAGAAACTGAGCGATGCTATACCGAGAATTGCAGAATGGGAGTCTAAGCAATTAACAACACTGTCCTTGAATCTCAGACGACCTTAGGGCACAGCTCGAGTTATGCATAAAGAATCAAACGCTTCATTTGTGCCGCTTTGCTCCAGCAACTATCGCAAAATTTATTAACTTTTTTTTATTATATTTTTTTTTGTTTGTTATTTTGACGGGTTCATATTTTATTTATTTAAAAAAAATATTTATAATTTAAGGTGTTATTTGCAACTGCAACTTTACTTTTTCCGTAACCATGGAAGGTTAGGGATAAGTATATACATTTTATGACAAATAACAATGATATTTTCTATTAAATATCCATCGTACAGACAACAGGTTCTTCTTTTACTATGCAATATGCAAATTATGCAATGCCTTAAGCGCGAAGCGCGTAGGTATGATCTACTCTCGCCTAAAAATCTGAATCTGGTGTTTTCTAACATTAAACCGTACCTAACAAATACGCTATAATTGTATATCATTAAAAATCAACTTTTCAGAAACAAAAATGGTCGATAAGCTTATAAAAATACTTTTTAACCTGTAAATTATTTTTTAATATGAAAAAAGTAATTTTAATGCCATATTTTGAAGAGCGTTTTTGCGGTAACACGATAACTTTCGAAAAACTCACTTGTTCACTTAATTTTCAATACACTCATTTGCCTTGAGAGAAGCCGTTGAATATAAACTTGCAGCTTAGTATTGTTTCAACTAATTATAATTCATTCATTCTGAATGGCATTTTCTGATAATTTTAGCCTTTTAGGCAGCCATATATAATATTTTTATCTTAAACAGAGTTCTCATAAAGTCAATGTGCGCATGCGTTTCTATCTTGTTTGTAATTAACTTTATAAAATAGTTAAGAAATCGTAATGGCATTAAGCGCTCATGTCATACATGAGCGCTTAATGCCTTAAGTATTGCTCAGTTGGATTTTCCAAATTTACAAATTGATCGTCTACTTTTGTTTCTTTTTGCTTATTTCAAAAGTCATAAGTAATTTAACTTCAACATTATTAGGCATAAAAATATTAATATTAGGTACGGTACCTTACAACCCCCCAGCTCGCCAACCGATTGCTCATCTTCATGCATTTCTTTTACATTACAACCTAACCTAATCGATTCTAAATGTAGCGAATTAAGCGGAGGGGTACTATGCTGGGCAATCTCCTAGTGATGCACCATGGATCCGTTGGCGCTAATTAGCCTAGCAAGATAGGTCTCCTACTGAGCCCGTTGCTTCCACTCAAGGAGGCTCTTCAGGCTGACACTTAATAAGATGAGAATAATAGAGAGAGGATCAGAGGGGGATCGACGAGTTCATACTGGTCAGTTTGAGGTAAAGGTAGATCACGTGAACGAGACTGTCTTGCCTGCTTTCCCGTTGCGATGGCACAGGGAAGAGGGCAAAATCTTAGGCAAGATCACTACTCTCTGAGCAGGCTAGCGGGAGCAAGGAAATTGTTTCAAAAATTAGGTTTTTAAAGGAGTTACCATACGTTATCATAACCAAAAAGTTATTAACTAAAACTTATCAGTAACTGTATATACTCTAGCAGTATATACTCGTACATTCTATAAAATTCGGAAGTCTACCTGCGATACCTATCAAAACGTGTGTTTGCACCTTCTGAAACGATATTTTTAACTAGCAAAAACACCTGTATATAATGAAATAATATTTCTAGGAATCGTCTTCGTTGGTTATATTACTGGAACTTTACTTAAACAATCTTAATTTTACGGCAAATTTCTCCGCAAAGAATACCATGAAGTCTTTATGATGCACTTTTCATTCTCAAGACGAAAAGAACCTTAACTTTAGTTCTGTAGATGGTACTACTGAAAGCTGCCTTGAAAATTAGTTTAAAACTATACGAATCTATGTAAGTTTTCTCAAGATGTTTGTATGTGTCAATAATTAATACAAATCAAAATTATTAATTAAATAAGAATACAATTGCCTCACGATTAGGTGATAAAACATTACGTGATGATATATAAAAAATAAAATCAGAACATAAAGTTATAGCGCAATTTGTTTAATGAAAAAACAATTTAACGTTGCATCGTAGGTTGCCAGCTTAATCCAATAAAATCATATGGTATCGTACTGTTCTTCATCATCAAAAGGATGATGATTAGCGGTTATTTAATATTACGTAGTGTAACGCATAATTGATGAGGTTCAAGTTTAACACTTCGTGATAATTATTATCACGAAGTCATCACATGTAAACGCCTATTTCTTAGCACGCATTTATAGCACAAACTCGTATTCCAAGAAAATATCTATAATTAAAAAAAAAATGAGAGCACCCCACATATGTAAGATAGGGAATCGACCTATCGTGACCGAAGTGGAATAAAGCATACCAAATTGGAGCTTGTACAAAAACTGGTTGGTTCACTTTTGCGTGGTGACGTCATCCGAGCTCAACGCGCTGGTTTCCGATCCTCCCTAGGAATATTGAAATCGACAGTCCGGATTCTAACTGTTGTTAGGAATATATACATAATACATTATACAGTTGTACAAATAGGTATAAAAAACCGTTTTGGTGAAATCTTCAGATAAGGATCAGATGTTTCTTGTCGCAGGTAAATTATCAGTTTTGATGATCGTTCTGAATTAAATTGGGTACTTTTATTCGACTGTTTAAGTTTTGATTGTATGTATACCACAAGCATTAGTTTTCTACTGCTGGGCCCGTGCCCACCGTGGGCTCTCACGGCATGGTGGTGCGGATAAGTAGCATTCAAAAACTTTTGAGATTGTTTTTGACTATCTCTTAGTCTGATTCACATTGGAGGTATGAACGGAGGATCCTAAATCATTGGGTTTTGTAAAAACTCAATGATTTTGATGGTGGTGCTCCCGATCGGACTTTAAGAATAGTACACCAATAATTCGTATTTTTAGACACTATTTACTATTTCCCCATTACTTCCGATGAAAATGAACCTAATATCCATTCGCAAGCACCGCTCTGAGTCCTAAAACTGTCCAAAACCCTAAAATTGTGTTCCTGAAGTGAATCTTAAACCAGTTCAAGAAAGCCACATCTTTGCATTTAAGGGGCTTGTAACTTTCCAAAACCACAAAGATTTAGAGTTTTACTTTGAGAAATAATCGATTGAAATACTAAGTTGTTTCTTATATTATATAGATACAAGTTTTTTGCAGATACTACCAGCGAGTTATATGAAGCGGTGATAGTATAGTGGTTAAAAATTCTACTCGCATGGCTGAGGTCCGAGTTCGAAACCCTGATTTTTCAACGTTATGTGCGTATTAATTATCACCTGGTTTTTCGTAAAGGATTGCGAGAAAAACTACCCACCTAAGAGATTATTAAAGAAATCTCAAATGTGTGTGAGGACTCCCATTTTTTTATTGGCTGCGTAATAGACTATCCTAAATTCTTCTCATTGAGTGATTGGAGATACGTGCCCATCACTAGGTGCCATCACTATATTGTTATTTTAAGAATTATGATGTACTCGTATGCCTCGTGTCTTGATGCGATCAGTGATATCGTAGGTTTACAGAAAGATTCAAGTTATAAATTCATAGGCTTGCCGTATTAAATGCACACATTATCACACAGAGGCAGGTCAGAGGTGGCTTGTGAAACTCGTTTTACGACTAGAAACGCTAGTAATGTTCAGTACACAATATCCGAAAATAAATCACGTTTACTGCATGTATTATTGGCACAGAATATTACAGTTATTGGTTAGAAATTCTAGGTGCAGTCTGATATTGGTGTGACTCAATTTATGACGTAATAATCTTTTGTATGTTGCTATATGCCTCTTTCCGTCGATCATTATTTTTTAATTAAGTTAAATAAATTAAATGCAATGATAGCCTAGTGGTTCCACTGTAGCGCTTGGGATAAAGGTTCACGCACGAGGTTATATATTTTTCTGATTTTTCGAAATTAGGTACATGTCTTTTACAATTAAATTCTCTGCCTATGTATGTGGTGGCGATTACGTGGTAATTTTAGTGTTGGCTAATATATAAGGGGTATATGCAAATGTGTACGAGAATTTGAATTTGTTCGTCAACCATAAGTAGGACCACCATAATCAAAGGTTTTCAAATTGTCATAGCAGAGGTCCACGGGGTTACTTACAGCTAGTAATTGCCATAAGGTCGACATCTGTTCTGTTACTTCTGGTATATAAACATGAATCACGGCATATAGAACAAAATATCTAACAAAAATTACCTACATACTGTGTGTCATCGTAAGAAAAAAGCACAAGACGAAAACAAAGACAATGGGCAACACTAACCAATCACCACCACGATGTATGGTATTCCAAATTCTAAAAATATGCCACCGAAGTGATAAATAAAAGTGCAAATTGAGTGCGTGAGATGTGGCTGCGCCTCGATGTGGGTCAAGAAACGCTTCCCCTTGCAGCCTCCTTGAGATGCAAGGCCAGTCACCATCAGGCGTAACGTTCGTTTTTTCTTCCGAGTCAAATCATTTTTATCAGGGTTCCGTACCTAATTGCCAACTGGACACTATTTACTAACAATAAGACTTCGCTGTCTGTCCATCAGCTTGTCAGTGCTGTATGTATCTCATGAGCCGTAAGCAGACACTCCAATTAACGTAGAATTTTATAACTACGGCCGCTGAAATAACAAATAGTAACAATGAAAAAAAGTTGGAAATGGGTCCCCATACAAGTAATCGAAATTTTTTTCGTGCTTTCAGCTTAACACTTAAGTACGTTTGGAAACCATTTGTATCAATATATTTGAGAAAGGTTTAGTTATCGAATCCTTGGTATGCAATTCCGACTCAAACTTGGCAGATTATTTAGGTATTGCTTGACCAGCTGCCTCAGGGTTATCTGGTCATCAACAAGGACAAATCTGATATTACCAAGGCTTCGGGGTCAAGCGCGATTGGTGCGATGGATTTCCATTTAGAATTGTAAATCGCAGCTTGTGAGTGGTAGAACGTTGACGTCACGCCACCACTTCGGTAAACAGTGCAGGCTAATGATAAAGTAAAATTCCTGATAAAATTATATAGGTAACTTATATACAATCAATTCAAATAATACATATTATGAACCTCTATATTCCTCTAATCTTAAGTAACCTAACCTATTCAGCTATATTATTAATATGTCAATTTAAAATTGTAGTATATAAATATTAATAATTAATAGTTTAAATTAATGTCGAATTAAAGCCAATACAATCACAATGTGAATTACGTTAGTAATTTGTTTGTTTTCAAAAAAAAAATACAATTGTATATTTTTTCATTTTTAACACAACGCTTGGGTAGAAACGCATACTCGTTCATGACCGCAGACTCGTTTGCTATCTTTCTTTGCTATCCTTCGTTTGCTATCTTAAAAGTGTTAAAAACATACGTAGGTATGCGATTAAATCGCACTTAAGGTTGACTACAGATGCGTTACTACCCTTGAGGACTAACCAGTTTAAGTATGTTAGGCAACCACTCCTCTCCAAACCGAAACACAATAAATTGCTTCACGGAGAATTACAAAGGAGACGGTGGTACGGCGAGGTCGAATTAATGAGCTCTACCACCTTTTAAATACAAAACAATTTAAAGATTCGGTTAACAGTATAACTAGATGAAATAACTTGGTAAAGTTATGTGATAAGTACCTACTCAAAATTTCACGGTGAAGAACCTTGGTCATTGCACCAACGATCAAACACCAATAATATGTGCAAAGTGTAGTCACCGATTGAGGAATAGTTTAGTAATTGCGTCATTTAAATGTGTGTGTGAGTGTATTGTTTGACAAAAATATTATTTTAGAAAGTAAACCCATAATTAACATTACTTACGTACGATATACTATAATACTTACAAACGAGGCGAACATCTTAGTCCTCACCGGTAGTAACGCATTTGTGATTAACCTTGGGGATGACTACTAATTTCCATTGGCGGCAGTGACCACTTACCATCAGGTGGACTGCATGCTCGTTTGCTACCTTTCCACAAAAAAAATTAACATTACTATTTTTGTTTTAACTTTTTAATTTTTCCCAAGCACGATTAAATACCAGATGTTGCCCGTTTCTTTAAGGTTTCAAAATAAGGTTAATTCTTGAAGGTAGCAAAAGAGCATGCAGTCCACCTGGTCACTGGCCCATGGACAATAGTAAGGACTAGGATGTTCGCCTCGTGTGAAAGAATAGCCGGCAACCACGCCTCTTCAACTCTCGAAACACAAGAATATTTTCACAGAGGATAAAGATACATGTCATTCTACTAGTAATGTTAATTCTGATAGAAATATGGCGGTTGTTAATCGAAATATAGCCTATATTTTAAGTTGGAGAAAGTTAAATATCTGTGCGAAATTTCATTAAAATCATTTGATAGTTTCGGAAATTAGCCCGGACGAACACCGTAAAACTAGTTTTTTACATATAAAAATTACACATATATTATTTCAGTTATAAATTGTTGTAAGTATTCATGATTACTTACAACAATTTATAACTGCTGAGCAGAATAAAAAATGAAATTATAATAAAACTGTACCCCTAGGGTATCAGTTTTGGGGATCCGACCGGAATAACTCTGCACGGATAACATCTTAGATTTAGAACGACGTGTCCCATTTAGAACGATCCACTCTGCTCCTCATTGATGCATTATTAGTTTTTTTTTATTGTGTAAAGGTAGCAAACGAGTATGCACTCCATCTGAGGGTAAGTGGCCACTGCCGCCCATGGTCATCACTAATCATCCTCAAGTACGATTGAGTCATGCCTAAGTTTGATCACAGATGCGTTGCTACTCCTGAGGAATAAGATGTTCGCCTCGCTTTTAAGTATAGCCGGCAACCACGCCACTCCACACCGAAACACAATAAATTGCTTCACGGAGGATTATGAGGGTGACGGTGGTATCTATCTCCCCGGTCGAACTACATGAGTTCTACCATCTGACTGGTATGTATGTTGGTAAATAGATTCAACGCTATGATGATAGATGTCTTTTTAGTGATCAGATCTGACCTGTAGTTTATAATTTATCCTTAATTTACTATTAAATAAACGTTATCTACTTTGATGACTTTAAGTGTTTGTTTCACGGTTATTCTGCTATAAATTATTCTGTTTATAAATTATAAACGGATTTTGATGATTCCTGTTTTGTAAGGTCGGTCTTGTTACAAGGGTGATCCTTTTTTTTCATAATTATTTGACCTTGGACTACAAATATATACCGAGAGGGAATTCCTCAATCTGCAATGAGTAATGTGCAATATTCCCGCGTAACAAACCAACATAAAGTAAATAAGAAACATGGTGTCAATATGTGCCTTTTACAGTCAACTATAATTATTAATTAATGTTACACACGGATTTAACATCATTTACTATTTATTTTTATCTTACCCACAGCCCAAGTACCTCCATAGGTACTCATAACTAAAAATGAAATGAAATTAAAAAAATTGTCGATACGATCGTTTGTTCGATCGAAGTTGTTTTCAAAACAGCGTCACGTGAATAATTTCACTCACCAAATATGAAAGATTCATGGCGAAAGGCAATGCGCGTCAATTTTAAGGCAGAGATTGGTATAAAAAAATATTTATTTACTACGACCACGTCATGTCACGACACGACTACTGCGATTACAAACAAATAATTCATTAAGTGTATATATATATATACAATTTAGTTATTTACTTATGTCTACGCAGCGTGGTATGAAAAGAAAAGATACCTATTGTATATTATTATATATTATATTACTAGCACCCGCCCAGGCTTCGCACGTGTGCAATGCTGATACTGAATACACTACAGAAAAACTGTGAACGTATTATACGTATAAACCTTCCT
>DWNR01005634.1:0-10050 GCA_018250455.1 Polygonus leo
ACTACCACTACCACTACCACTACCACTACCACTACCACTACCACTACCACTACCACTACCACTACCACTACCACTACCACTACTACTACTAATATTTTAAATGTGAAAGTTTGTTTGTTAGGATGTTTGTCCGTCAATCACGCTGAAACTACTAAACGGATTTTGATGAAATTTGGTATACAGACCGGGTATGAGCTGACTTGGGTAATAGGATACTTTGTATCCCGATTAAATGCTCCCGTGGGATAATCCAAGAATCTAAAAAAAATTGATCCACTCTCTCTTATATGACGCAAAGGAAGTTAATAAATAAAGTAAATTTGCATACAACATGTAATATTCTTGTTATAGTCTCTAGAGAGACGTACAATTCCAGACTGGCGCTAGCAAACAACTAGGATTGCATAATAAATATGTAAAACAATCATTTACATGCATCCACTTTAATCAATTAACCCACTTGCGCAGGAACACTCAGGACAGTCGGCAACATAATGCCCCGACGTCGTTGCAGCGTTTTCATGTCAGTATCTAATGAATTATGATGTATCATATCTGTAATATGATTATTATGTTGTTTAATACGCAATTATTTAAACGCAGACACGCAGAAGATTTGTGAGAAATTTGAATTATTCATATACATTTCTGAGTAACACAGTGTGTTTGAGAATTCTTCCTTGTACTATGTTGTTCTTTGCTTTTTTGGCTGTGAGTGTAAAAAGTAAACGAGTTATACACTTTAAATTATACTTTACTAAATAAATACATTCAATATTCATAAAATACCAACTAGAGAGAAGTATTCAAATAGTTCATTTGTACAATGTGTACGACACGAATGGTTTCGTACAAATGAACTATTTTAAATACTTTTTAACTGTCAAACTATGTCTCGGTTCTTTAACAATGTGAGTACTTATTGGTGACAATGTGGCCATAGTAATAGGGGCTGTTATCACCTTACAGAACCCTAAATTTATATTGCTACGTATGTACGTATATTTAGATAACAAAAACATTCAATATTCATTAAAAAACCCACGCTAAAGTACATGAATAAATCAATACATCAGATTTACATGTCAAAGGATGGGCGGCGGTCCTCAGCGACTAATTAAATATCAAAAATGCCCATAGGTATAGGGTTAAATTTAATTATTATAGGAAAGCTCAACCAAGAAAAATACAAATGCAGTCGGAGACAGAAGTGAAAATCTTTACACGCATTTAACGTATGATAAAAAAGTCCAGTTTTCTCCATTGTAATAAATTGTATGTAATATTTATAACGTACTTACAGAAACATTCAGTCTAAACAACATAAACAATTGAAACAGCACAAGTGCATATAAACAAAAATAATAACCTATTTCATGAAACACTTTAAATTAACTCTAGAACATTCTCTAGAGCTTCTACGTGATTTATACCAAATTGCTTACAGGTAATGAACTGCTGCCGAGGGGACCGTCACTTCCCCCTCTCCGCTCCCCCTGACACACAGCACACAAGCTGGACCTGGCTTCGATCTAATGAACTCACCACACGTGTTTACCCACCGTGACGTGGCACGATTGAATTCGCATCCAAAGTGCAATTTGCAATGTGCAACAATGAGCAACTTGTTCCTAATGTATTGGATTACCATTCTAATGTGACTCGAAGAATGGATAATGAACAAGCGTCAAAGAAATCAAATTCTCAATTCTATGTATTTTGGTATATTACTTGATATCTCTCGTCTACTATACTTCTGGCAATTATTTTTCTATTAGACAAAACAAGTTTGAAGTTTTTTTATTGTGTTAAGAAAAAAACAAGCATATAGTTCACCCGGTGATTACTAGTTGCTGCCGCCAATGGACATTTATTCAGTGATAATATAAAAAGTACTACCACATTCCCAGTTAGTTTAAAATAGAAAGTACTATTTGATATATTTAAATAATAAAAAATAAAAGGTAATACTAACACTAGAACGCTCTCTACCAAACTTCGAAGTGATTTGTACCGCAAATTGCTTACACGTAATGAACTGGGACTGACCCCATCCCCTCTCTCCCCACCCCCCTCCTCCCACTGACACAGCATACAAACTGGACCTGGCTCCCATCTAATCAAATCACCACACCTGTTTACCCACTGTGGCGTGGCACGATTAACTTCGCATCTGAAGTGCAATTTGCAGTGTCGGCTTGTTGCTAATGTATTGGATTACCATTCTGGCGTGAAGTGAAACATGGATAATTAACAAGCGTCAAAGACAACAAATACTTAACTCATGAATTTTTGTGCATTACTTGATATTTCTCGACAAACTACTAAAACCTTAGTAATTATTTTCTATGAGACAAATCAGCCTTAAAATATTTATAATTGTGTGAAGATACAAAACGAGGATACAGTCCACCTAAAAATCCATGGGGGGCAGCAACCCCTAATCATCATTAGTGGAGTTACTGACTAGTTACTGCCCCCCCATGGATTTTTATTTAGTCGTAATAAAAAACAGCTATATTCCCAGTTGGTTAAAAATGGAAAGTACTATTTGATATATTAAAATAAGAAAAATAATACGTGTAGCACCGTAAATTAACACTAGATCGCTCTCTACCGAGCTTCGAAGTGATTTGTACCGCAAATTGCTTACCGGTAATGAACTGGGACCGACGCGATGGGACCGTCCCCATCCCCTCTCTCCCTCTCCCCCCTGACATAGGACGCAAACTGGTCCTGGCTCCCATCTAATGAAATCACCACACGTGTTAGCCGACTGTGGCGTGGCACGATTGAATTCGAATTCGAAGTGCAATTTGCAATGTCGGCTTGTTCCTAATGTATTGGATTACCATTCTAGCGTGACACGAACAATGGATAATTAACAAACGTCAAAGACAACAAATACTCAACTCCATGGATTTTTGTGTATTACTTATTATCACTCGTGAAACTACTATACTTTTGGTAATTATTTTTCTATGAACAAAACAGGCTTGAACATTTTTTTATTGTGTGAAGAAAAAAAACGAGCATACAGTTCACCTGATGATTAGTAGTTGCTGCCGCCCATGGACATTTAATCGGTGATAATGTAAAACAAGTTTTACATTCCCAGTTGGTTTAAAATGAAAAGTACTGTTTCATATATTAAAATAAAAAAAATAAATGCTAATACGTGTAACACCGTAAATTGATACTAGAACGCTCACACCTAGCTTCGAAATGATTTGTACCGCAAATTGCTTACACATAATGAACTGGGACCGACTCTCCCCCTCTCATCTTCCCCTTCCTTTGACACAGCATACAAACTGAACCTGGCTCCCATCTAATGAACTAACCACATGTGTTTACCCACTGTGGCGTGGCACAATTGAATTCGTATCGGAAGTGCAATATGCAATGTCGGCTTGAGGCTAATGTATTGGATTACGATTTTGAGATGAAACTAAGAACGAATAATTTAACAGACGTCGTTAAAAATATTTTTTTATTCGATGTCTTTTTGTGTATTAGTGAATGTCTGTGTTAAAACTACGGTATACCTAAGTATAGCCGAAACCGAAACACAACAATTGCTTCATGGATTATGAAGGTGGCGGTGATCAAACCACATGTTACAGATCTGATGTATTGCTATAAGACTACATTTGCTATGTAATCTTGACTTCCTTTTTAGGTTTTATCTGGTGATCGGTTTAATCATGTATTTCGACCAATGCGGGTGGTACCACCGCGTCCGAAATCAACCTCCCACCCTCATAATCCTCAGTGAAACAATTCTTGGGCTTCGGTTTGGAAAGGCTGGTTGCTGACTGTACTTGTACAAGAGGCAAAAAACTTAGTCCTCAGGGGTAGCAACGCATCAATAATCAAATTTAGGTATGATTCAATTGTACTTGGGAATAATTACTACGAGGAATCATGCTCGTTTAGTGTCATTTATTTATAGGATAAGAAAAAAAAGTAGTACACATCCACCAGCTACCCTTTCTAACCGACAGTACTTAATTGATGTATATAACATCACTACACTACATTAAGCATTTTTCAAAAAACAAATTCCCACTTATAATATTACTTATGTTTACTGCATAAATTATATTTTGTACACAATCTGGAGACATTTAGAAAATTCGAAATCACTAACAAAATAATTTACGGCGTAGGCACTTGGGAGTAAACTTATTAATTTTGGAGCTTCATAAGGATTCATTAGCGAGTAATGAATAGGCTCGGGGCTCGTGGCACGCGCTCTTGTGTCTGTCACTACAACAGCGCGGAGGGTAATTATTGATGACTATTTAATTCGGGAGTTCTTTATTTTCTTCGAAATTTACAAAGAAAGATAAACTTTCCTTGCAGCCGGATAAAAATAGTTGTCTACACACACATACAGAGAGTATCGAGTGCCAAATGGCAGGGTTCTAGCATACTTGCCTAGCTTCTTCCAATTTCAGAACCGTCCTCATACAAACACGCCGTGTTCAGAGATTCTTGACAACTCCTTCAGACAGCACACGATCAATTTGTCTATTTTTATATTAAACTATTCTTATTATGGTAAAAACAGATATGTAATGAACAATGATAATTTTATTTTATTTTTAGGGTGTTGCATTCGAAAGGTGTAACTGAACCCTATTTCTAAGCGTCCAGCCCGTCCGCATTACACGGCGTCTTGTTTGGCGCTACATCACGAACGTCATTCAGTTGTTATGTAACAACGCACATATAAAATACTTTGAATACATTTTCTCACCAATAGTCACTCGGAAGAAGACTCGGCAATACGCCGTACGCGACGTAATTTTAGGTTAATAAAAAAACTATTGCGAGCGTACTCAGCTAAACATTCATTCGGTTCTATCGATAGTTCTGTCTTATCTCGAACTGCCTTAAACCTACATGAGGTACTAAAACAGAGATCTATTTGAAATCACTACACAGAGTACCTTGATTGGTTGCAGACCAATACGCCAGGACAAGATAACTCTGTCTTTTATAATTCTTTTACTTTCTATAAGTGCCAACGTTCTTTTGAAAGTTACAAGATTGAATATATTCATATAAAAGACTACTTGGACCCAGCAAGTAGTGCAATTCCACTTAAAGTAAATAAACCTTTGGCCAGGGATGTGCAAACCACCAATGCGATAGAAACAATCATGTTAACGGAGAATTCTGTTAAAAGATAAAATAAGAACATTCGTTTTTATTTATGTATATAGATTTTTTTTTATTTACGAATAGTTTTATAGGCCTGAATATTTTAAAAAGCATTTGTGATCTTTGTACATAGTCAACTGTTTTAGCACTCGGAATCTTAAACTTTAAAAAAGCTATGTTTTAAAATTTACATTTTTAACTTCATATTCCTCTTGAAAGTTGGTAATTATTATTTTCTTTAATCGTGTAAAGGTAGCAAATGAGCATTAAGTCCACCTGATGGTAAGTGGTTACATCAAAGATGCGTTGCTCCGCCTAAGGACTATGATACTCGCTTCGTGTATAGGTATAGCCGGAAATCACGCCTCTTCAAATCGAAACACAAGAATTGCTTCACGGTTTATACGAAGCTATTATAATTATTTTAGTTTCTAGAAAGAAAAATAAATAAATAATAAATTAAAATAAATAAATCAGACACTCGTGACAATTTTTACCCCCTATTATTACTTAGCATCTTTTACTTATAATTACGTCCTTAAGTAAAACAGTCGATTTGTATCCTGTTGAACATTTGCGATTGCGATTGCAAGTTCCAGATAATAGGATCTATTTCAATTACTCGTTTATTCGATCGTTAAATTGGTCGTATATTCGACTCAGGACAATTTAAATATGTCTTGATTATTCCGTTGCAGGGTGAGCCGTTGATTCGACTAAAAATATTTACGACTCCAATTTTATGAACATACGTCTCGACATAATGTCTCGCTCAACGTGTTGAATATTTGGTCCATTAACGGTGAGAAACATTTGGACGTATTTGTGCACAAACAAACTGCACTCATGCACGAACAGTTTCATCTACATAATGTATTTTGATCACACCAAACTATGCGGCCGGTAAACATGTACACAAACTCAAATGCTATATTCATTCTGAGTAACGAGATAGTTCCCATCATAGGTTATTTCTTAAATTTTATAACTCCAAAAGCAAGTTTACAAAACAAGTGAAGATTCACACATCTTAAAACAGACAGAAATACGTCTTGTATCATAAAAATACAGAAACTTATTTGGGTTCTTTGTGTTCTTTTAGTGAACAAATTCCGATGAAAAAATAATTAAATATATTTAAGTACGAGTAATATATTACTGTACCACAAGAAGTATATGAACTGACTGCAAACTGAATAGTCGCTTACAACTTCGAAGCTACAAAATCAAGAATAAATTTTCTCCAGTCAGTTATTTAAGATCTACTTTTCGATTGAAAAATCTCGAAACTTACTTATTTGATATTCCAACGAATGACTTTAATTAGGTTACCACTACACTCACTGCTAACACCCGTATAATGTTCTACGTGAAGAGTTTTATTCGACTTCGGGGAGCTCTATACTTGGTATCTACAAAGGTTCTCAAATTCTGGAGAAGCCTCATAAATTACTCGTATACACTGAGTTATTCATTATTCATGATCCCCTTACACTCATTTCATAGCTTTCTTTTATCCCCACGTAATATTATAACGCTGTTTCGTACATACATATAAATAGATCATTAAACACACAGCCGTCGAGGTAATAGCGATCTATTTTGTAAGCAGATGGCAGTGAGTTGACATTGAAAAATACGCTAGCTGTCACGTGTTTTCTATGGGACCAAGGTAATACTGCTTAGTGAATAACGTATACAAATAATCGTTTTGCTTTTAAAATAATGCTGGGAGATTTTTCCGCAGCTTCTTTTTCTTTTTATTGACTGATCTAGCTAAAACGAAAGAGGGGCGCAAAGGCGAGTACTGAATTAAACGAAGAAAATGTATTTTTGGGGTTTCGTACCCGAAAGATGTCTACAGGGTCCTAATAGAAAAATAAGTATGTAAACACTTGACTTTTTTCATCTTGGCCGATTTATTTAATTGTAGTTTATACTTAATTATAAAACAATCATTAATTTCAGTTTCAGGCAAATAAAATACTAGCAAAAATAGAGACTTTTCTATTTGTAACTGATTTATATCTCGATCTACCTTTTACTTAAATATTCACGAATAAATAAGACTTTTTATAGTTCTAAGAAAATAGATTGAATTGATATTTTATTGCGTGGGCGTAAACTGTAGGACATTAAAGTAGGTATACATACAAATGGAGCAGACCCTATTTACATCTGAATAATTAAACGGTATCATAAGGGTTAACCGATACTGCGGCGCCAGCTTCAATTTATTCTCTTCAGTAAATGATTCAGGGTTTACTATCTTCTAAAGATGTTTATTATTTTGACATTACTACAAAATTTGGTACAACCCATTAATGTTACTTTAGGAAGGATTTGACATTCACATACCGCCAGGACGTGATTATAAATCGAAAAATAGTTATATAAAAAAGATAGAGGAACCTTGAGGAACCCGATAAAAAAAAACTTACTTTTGTGATAGATAACTTCAATGATAGAAATTATGATATATTTTTAAGTAATTTGAAAGTATATTTAGAAATAAGTTTCAAATACATAATAACCAATATATAATAACAATCACAACAAATAATAAAAATAAACATTTTATTTATTTTTATTCTTTGTTGTTATAGTATCGTTAGTGACACACAATTTATGAAAATTTCAAGTGTCGTCCTACGATACAAGAGGTACGAAATGTACCATGGAACGAAAGAATAGAATGGAACGTGAACCACAGAGGGCATGAAACCCAAACTGCGCGTAAAATCCGAGTCAACATTTCAGATTATCTCTTCGCCCGCGCTTGACGTTTGCTTGTCATTCCAGGCATTTCATTACATTATTATATTTGCGTGACGCGGCCTTGTCACGCTGTCACGTGCACCTCACATCTCATATAACGTGACAGTTACCTGTACATATTGTTTGTACATTGTGAATTGTGTACATGTAACTTGAAAATGAAATTATTTAGATTTATCGTATGGGTGGTATCTGGAAAAAATATAAGGATGGTAGGTGATTATTGCCGCCAAAACATATCTGAGGCTCTCCACAGACGCATTGCTACCTTAGATATTTGCAAGGTGTGTGAATGTATCCAGAAATGAAGCCTCACCAAAACACCAACACAGGAATATCTTCAAGGATGTAATGATCCAAATAGATTTTTTCTCAAGGGTATTCTACCCTAGAGTAGAAAATGAAAGTGAAAGTGTCAGATATTCATATAGTCCAACCAGGGAGATATCAATGTACCCTCTAAATCCTCGGTAAAGAAATTCTTTTGTTTCAGCTTCAGGTGTAGTTGCTGAAATTGAAATTCATGAAGGATTTATGTCGTCCTCGGATGTATCCTTTTTCTTTAATATTTAGCAAATAGATATTTTTGCGTAAAGCTCATACTTTACTTTAGTTCTTTTTATCAGTAAACTAGAAGAGAAATGGGCTTCACATCTAGAAAAGATTTTTCTAGCACCGATTTTTAACAATGAATTCAAAAACGCGAGAATATCATCAGCGTCAGAAATAACTTACATTAATATTTATTTAGTCTATCGGGAGAGTCTACTGTCACGATTCAATTATTTAAAGAAGACATTTACTGGATGGTCGTAAATCGAATATTTCAGACGCGTTCTTTGATAATAAGAAAATGTTATTAAGAATATTTTCTGTGAAAATCGCACAATTATTTGCCTGTTATTTCAAAGCTCCTGTCATTTTGGGCATCTCTATATATAATTGTACCATAACAGAACATTATGATATAAGAGTGATGTTTTTCCTTTCTTTTTTTATTTTACTTAGTATATAGCTTCTGATGGTAAGTGATCATTCCCACTCACGGACAATTAGTTCGCATTTGAAATAAACTCACCAAAGATTGTTACAATTACGTCTGGCAATCACTCTTTACAATTCAAACACTCGTATTGTTTTGTTAACAACATTTACCAGGTGGTAGAACTCGATTAATTCGACCGGGGAGGTACCACAGGTCGGTTTGGGTAGGCGTGGTTGCCGGCTACACTTATATAAGAGGCGAACATCTTAGTACTCATTGGTAGCATCGCGACTGGGATCAAATTGAGGATTCAATATATAGGGATCAATTTAATTGCACTTGGGGATGATTACTGATGTCCCTGGGCGGTATTGACCACTTACCATCAAGTATGTAAAATAAATAAATGTTTGCTTGACACTTTGATAGATTATTTGGTATTTTATCTACAGTGCTCTAATGCGTCTTGCTATACCTGCTGTGCTGTTTCGTATTTTATTTTTTGTATAAAGGTAGCAAACGAGCATGTAGTCCACCTGATGGGAAGTGGTCAATGCCACCCATAGTTATTAGTATTCAAACCCAACTTCGGTTGAATTGTATCTGAGTCTGACCATAGATATATTTCTACCACTGAGGACTAAGTTGCTCGCCTCCTATGTGATTATTGTGCTATACTATACACTGCTCTTCTTCTAAACTTTATTGTATTTTATCTGCTACCTCATATCAGAAGTTCTACCAACCATTATTTTTAAAACAACTCATAACAACAAAGTTATCTTCCATGCCAGTGCTCATCACTAAACACTTTGATGTTCCGATCCATTCCAGACTTGATACTTTACGCACTTTGTAAACGTTTGGCAATTACAAGCATTACCAACGCTGGGCTAGCAAACCACACCAAACTTTTCAGACGGAAAACAATCTGAGCGATTACTTGTTACAAAAACGTTTGAGATTTAAAAAGTTTTTCAAAAGATATATTAGAAATATTTAACAAACAGCGCAGATATAATGTACTAGCTGACCCGGCAAACGTTGTTCTGCCTTATAGAATATTACTGAATTTCCCGTAGTAAAGTTTCATTCGAATCCATCCAGTAGTTTCG
>DWNR01005635.1:0-10049 GCA_018250455.1 Polygonus leo
TTTAGTTCGACCGGGGAGGTACCACCGCCAACTTTATAATTCTCCGTGGAGCAATTCTTCTGTTTCGGTTTAGAGAGCCGTGGTTGCCGGCTATACTTATGCACGAGGCGAATATCTTAGTCCTCAGGTGTAATTTCGTTGTGCTTGGATGATTACTGATTTCCATGGGCGGCAGTGATCACTTACCATCAGGTGGACTGCATGTTCGTTTGCTCCCTTTACACAATAAAAAAAAAAAGCGACCTAGCGTGCGTCCGTCCGTGCGTGTGTGCGTGCGGGCATGCATGTATGCGTGCGTGCGTTTGTACGTGCCAGAGAGAAAGCGAACTAGCGTGTCCGTGCGTGTGTGTATGTGTGTGTGTGCGCGTGCGAGTGAGTGAGTGAGCGGGCAGCGTGCGTCCATGCGTGGGTACGTGTGTGTGTCCATGTAGTTGCCATGGTAATGTGTCATGTATGTGAACCAGGGACGTACCCCGAAGTCTAGTTCTGGATGTAATGGTTGTGAAATTGTGTGTGCAATTTTGGGGTCGTACGGACGCTCTTGCATATGTGTGTGAGTGTGTTTGTATATAATTGCATACATTGTGTATGTGTGTTACATGTATTAATCGAAAAATATACTGTGTATAAATAGACAAAAAACAAACACTCAAGTTATACGCATTTAGTGAGTCTAACTAAATCAAATCGAAGTTAAATTAATGGGGAGCGGGAGAAATAATTTTACAAATAATGCTTTTCTTTCACAGTTGAAGTTCACAATGTGATGCGTCACAAAACAACAAACAGAGACATATTTGAGCGCGACACGCAGACTATCAAAGATAAATGGCAATATTTGGAGAACGAGAAGCTAGCTAATTTGGCGGAGAAGTTTCTACAAGTGACGTTGAAGATGTTGAACGTGTTGGTGCATTTGATTGACGATGTTAACCCTAATGTACATATGAATAAGAGCGGGATTGCCTTGCCGGGGAGTCCGGTTAGGCGAAAAAATCAAGGTAGGTTAGTTAACCTAATGTAATGGATAATAGTTAGGCTATTTGCCTATGCCTATTGCGAATACCTTACCGATAATTATAAAGTCTCTTTAAAGTAAAGGAAGAGGTCACGCGATTTTAGTCCAGGATATTGAATGATTAAGATTAAAATATTATAATATGATACTGACTAATTTGCATACCCTTTGGGTTAGGATAGGAGCACACAACCATTGTATTTTACATATGTATTCCACCTTATCCTGCAATAAATGAATTTGAATTTTTATATACTATTGATGACACTTTATGTCGCTCACCACGGGACATCTGTATCGATCCCAATAATTATTATGTTAATATTAATACGAGAAGAAAAAACGTACGGAGAGAGAGAAGCGAAGTATTTATAGTGTAATATTATTGAAAATATAATCCTTTTGCACTCCTTCTCCGTATAAGCTCAAACTCTAGAGTCAAATTTCATGCTCCTGTCTCGTAATCGATGTATAAATACGTGAAGGTGACCTTACGGATATCGCGTAATCTCCTTAAAAAAGATCTCGCATCGAATTAAAGTAGTTCTACTAAGTTAAGGAGCATAGCCAGTCCGAAAAAAGTCCAATTCTACTTTAATCACCCAACTATGCGTTTCCACAGATTCAACGCCCCGTAAGAGCATTACTCCTACAGAACCGCCAGACGAGAAAATTCGTAAGAAACCATCAGTACCGGCGAATAGTCTCAAGGCTAACTTCGTGGGACATTTTTATACTGAACCCTTTTATATCAAGCTGTATGAGAATCTCAGGGCTACGTTCTCTAATCATAAGGTTGGTTTTCAATATTCACTATTTGTTGTCAATAGACATGTATACGTTTATTTCCAAAAAAACATTTAATTAAAAAATAAATTAGAGGGAAATCAAGCAATGGATTTAGTTAGAAATATTCCTTTATTTATTTCCTTCTTTAGTTTATGTTTTCAATGAGTCGAGCCATGTGTGTTCATGGCGACGCCTATCTGCACGGAGGCGCATGCACCTGACAGGTTATGTTAACGTCAAAATGCTATATCCCAATTTTTGGATCAACGTTATTGATAACAAACTGAGCAGGGTGTGTTTAAATGAGAAGTGTATTATTTTTGATGGGTGTGGCCAAATCCCTTTCATTTTTGTTTTAAATAAATTTGTTATTTTTATATTTAAAAAAAATCAGTTATTTATTCTGATTATAATATTTAAGTCATCTTTTCAACCATATTTTTTTGGACAAAATTGCACTTTACTGATCCCGCGACGGTTTTTTTTATAAGTTTTGAATTCACAGTAACTAATAACATTTTTGATAGTTGTTAAGTTAGTGCTTAGTTATGGGCATTGAATTGGTTATTTTTTATCAACAGATCAATCTAGATCCGAAGAGCAGTATATTCAACGAATTCCTCTCAATCGTGCTCCAAGCATTGGCTATACAACTAGAACTAGCAACTGAGAAGGAATTTGGCCCTGTCACCGAAGAAATCCTCTACTACCTCAAAATAATAATGCCGTTTTCACCGACCAACACGGTATATTGCATCACACAACTCCTAAAATGCCTCTTTGGTACCAATATGATTAATCAATACATTGATTTCATGAGTATTGCCGATAAACCTGTCCCGGAGAAGCCAGCAAGTTTTTTTGAAGACGTTATGTTGGTGAAATTGTTACAATCTTTGGACAAAGGGTCGAGAAGGTCCAGTGTATCGTCCAATGCTAGTCAGAAACTGGCGTTGGATAGTAAGAACCCGAGGATGGTGGAAGAGAGACAGTTGTTGATGATGATGGAGAACTTCGCGAAGAATAGGATTGATAGGAAGTGGAGTACTAATAAGAGGGAGCTGGAGAGATATATACGTTTATTTGAGCCCGTTGTTATACAGGCTTTGAAGGTTAGTTTTGGGCTTCTGAATCTAATTACCAATTTTAGGTGTTATGCTTGAAATATATTGCATAGAATTATATAAAAGATAAAAAATATATATGACACGACAATCATAATTTTACTGGCTTCCAAATTACTTAGTTGGGCATTAAAAAATATTTCTTTTTTTTTAGTTTCAGTTACTGTGAAAACTTTTTGAAATGACCCTTGTTCTATTAAAGTGACAAGATCTCTTTACAAATACTGTATATCAAGTAAATCAAGTAGTAAACCATAAGCAGAAACTATTTTTGTTTTTGGGTCAATATCTTACCAATGTACTGTATAATTTATTATACAGTACAGTATGAAGACAATGGGTCTTCAAAGATAGTCAAGTAACCTGTTGCCAAGTCACACTCATGTAGTTCGAACGGGAATATACCACCGTCACCTTCATAATCCTCCGTGAAGCAATTATTGTGTTTCGGTTTGGGGAGGCGTGGTCGCTATCTATACTTACACATGATGCGAATATCTTAGACCTCAAGGGCAGCAACGCATCTGTAGTAAAACACAAGTACAATTTAATCGTACTCGGGGATGACTACTAATGTCCTTAGGCGGCAGCGATCACTTACTATCAGGTGTACTGCATACTCGTTTGCTTTATACTATAAAAATAAAATGTAGCGGCATCTATTATCGAGCGTCAAGATTTTTTTTATATACTTTCAGAGCTACACCATGCAACATCACATCCCACTTCAATGTTACGTACTAAATCTCCTCTGCCAACTTCTGGCTTTAAGGGTCAATTACTGCATGCTTGACAGTGACCAAGTGTTCATGGGATTTCTTATGAAGCAGTTGGATTTGGTTGAGCAACACGAGATACCGTAAGTGTATGTTTGAGTATTGGATACAGCGCCATCTATTACAATTAAAGGTTATGAAAAAAGGTGAAAGTGATGAAAGGTTACCAAAACAGATATACAAAAAAGTTACAAGCAGTCATAATAATTCTTATTGGTTGACTGAAACATTCGAGTAGATAACCACCATATCATATTTCAAAGTTGTTCCATCATAGTTGCAACGACTAAAACAATATCTGTCTCTGCCACGCTTATAATCGTTGCCGCGTGCGAGAGAGACAGGAAACTTTTACGCAATGTGGCGTAGATAGTGCAAACATCAACATGTGCACTCATTTACATATACGTATTATTCACTTATATGAAGTTTGTTTTGTACGTGCCAACAATTGCTTAGTAGACATTTGCGATGTCTCAATCTTGAGCAGTCCGAGTCTACTGTAAAAACGTTTTTACGAAATTTAAGAGGAAAAAAATATTAATTCTATTTTCTTTTATTTACATGGAAGTATTATACATTTGGTATGCACGTATTTTTAGAAAACATGCTTAATTTTATTAAAAAAAATTGTTTCTTGCTTTTCAGGGATTGCTGTGATCTTGTCAATACCATCTTAGTGTTTTTGGTGCAACTATCATCATCTAAACATCATTCAAAGCAAATAATAGAAATACCAAAGGTAAGATAATTGTCCTGTATTAAAATCTTGCTGTCATCTGAAACTTCGTCAGCATTGCTTATCAAATCGTTGTTTCTTAAAAGTTTATTAATGTATGCTATTAAATGAAATTTCGAGTTATTCTTTTGATGATCAAAGCTTAGTGGTAGAACTCGTGTAGTTCGAAAGGGAAGGTACCATCGCCATTTGTGTTTAGGTCTAGAGGCGCGTGGTTGCCGGCTATATTTTCAGACGAAGCGAACATTTTACTTCTCAGAGGTAACAACATATCTGTCGTCCACTTCAGGGACGATTCATTCGTATTCATAGATGATTACTAATGTTTTTGGCCGGCAATGTCTAGAGTTTACTATCAACACACAATAAATAATGGATAATTTACAAATTACATACATACTTACAAACGAGGCGAACTTAATCCTCAAGGGTAGCATCTGTGGTCAACCTTGGGTTAATCGTACTTGGGGATGACAACTAATGTCCATGGGCGGCAGTGACCACTTACCATCAGGTGGACTGCGTGCTCGTTTGATACCTTTACACAAAAAAAAGGGCCAAGAATCTATGAAATAAAATGGAGAATGAAACAAACTCTTACTGTATACTGTATAATGTGCATTTACAAATGAATTATCACATGATCATTATGGTCATTATGAGGGTGAGGATGTTGATGATCATTGTCATAATGGTGACAGCCATGGTGATGAAGATAAATGTTTCCAGTTGATTCAACTATGCGACGGTCTAATGGCATCAGGTGCTCATTCAGAATGTATTGCCGGATTGGAGCCAGTCGCTGTTAAAGTGTTCAGTAATATGGGCGGTGAGTTTTGATCTTTAATGCCTTAGTTTTAAGGCTTATTTTATGTTGAATTTGTAAGTTTTAGTTTTCAAGTCCCGGTCAAACAGTAATACAAATGTCTATGGGACATAGCAACAAAGGAGATATGAGTGTTGATTACATTTTAGTTCATTGACTAGCTGACCCACGCAACTTCGTATGCGTGATATAAGAGAGAGTGGAGGGGAGTGAGAGAGGGTCAAATTTTCCCTGTTTTTGCAAGATTTTTCGTTGATACTCCGCACCTATTGGTCATAGCGTGGAGTTATATACCCATAGCCTTCCTCAGTAAATGGACCACTTAACACAAAAATATTTTTTCAATTCGAACCATTAGTTCCTAAAATAGCGCGTTCAGACAAACAAACAAACAAGCTCTTCAGCTTTATATTTTTAGTATAGATGTGCTTAAGTTATTTATTATTACATTTTTGCAAGAATACTAAGTTTATTATACATTTTTTTCTTTTAACAGAAATTAATAAATTAAATCTACTTTTTCGTAAGTACTCCTCAAATTATTTGGTAATTTTACGGTTGTTTGGTTTCTTTGTTAGTAATATTTTGATAATGATTGTTAAAGTTGCTAATTTTAAATGGTTAAACGGTTCTCAAAAGACTTGATAACTGTTACTTAATATTGTTTTTACTTCTTCTTTCATTTGCATATGAATCAATATTTTTTTATATAATTATAATATAAAACTTAGATTAAGACACTAAAAATAATAAAGGGGGATGGTAACTAATTATTATTACGAAAAAAAA
The DNA here is from genome assembly GCA_018250455.1 of Polygonus leo. Classification (NCBI taxonomy): domain Eukaryota; kingdom Metazoa; phylum Arthropoda; class Insecta; order Lepidoptera; family Hesperiidae; genus Polygonus; species Polygonus leo. The sequence continues at coordinate 6,062 of DWNR01005635.1, forward strand.
ACAATCTAAAATCTCTAATATTACTATTATGTTAGAACTCGGCAGTAAATATTAGAAAATGTTACATATATGGCAAGTTGAACATTTTTCAATTAGAAAGAAGGAAAAAAAGGTTAAAAATATCGCACGCTTAGTATTAAAGTGACCGAATCCAAAAATTGTTTAAAATTAGTTAGATACACAGTAATCCTTGTTTCAGCGATATCTTCATAGATAGATTAAGATTTATCAACGCTATTTCATAATTGGATTCTATTTCATAATATTGCTGACAAACCTGAATATATCTACGAAGATATCGCTCAAAATAAGGATTACTGTGTATCTAACTGATTTTGAGTAATTTTTGGATTTGGTCACTTTAATACTAAGCGTGCGTATATTAAAATGTTCTAAATAATACTTCCATATACTAAGAATATATTCGTTAAGTTCTTCAATAATTTCTTAATATTGTAACAGGCAAAAAATTCATTATAGTGCCATAAGTAATACTTCCATTTACTAAGTGTATATTTATATAGTTCTTCAATTAAATTTTAATATTGTTTCAGGTACCAGTGTGTTGGGACGAGCTCAACAGCAAGAGGCACAAGCTACTAGAGAAGTACTGTTTTATATGCTCCAGAAGACTATGTATCAGCCTAAAGTAAGTTAAGTGTTGTATGCAGTAATTATAAATCTGATACATGAGAGTTTCTTATAATTATGATTCAAATGTTACAAAAATAGGATTGTTTAATAAACAAAAGCTTATTATTTTAAAGAAAAGAAATTTGAAGAAATTAGGCATATTGTCACGTGACCACAAATTGCAGAAGATCTCAGAAAAGATGTTGTTGTTGATGACAGTTTTTTAGGTATTTTTTCATTGTTTCCCGAGACGCTTACGTCATTCAAGACGCCTTGACAGTTTTAGTGTGTTCGCAGTAGTAATTAATTTGATTTTGAAAACGCAAAATATACATACTTAAAAATACACTATATACAGTTATTTTTATAGCAATAAAATGGATTAGTAAAATGTGTGCTTATTACAAGAGATGCAGTCTTATGACGATGAAGGATAGTAATATGATTCCCTTTCCATTTATCTCTAGTAGTACGATTTCCTAGTATTTACGAATCTCTAAAAACACATGTTTATCTCTTTCAGGTCCTCGAATTAGTGTCATGCGTGTTATCTCTCTCACAAGAACACCCAGAGAGCTACTACCGTTGGTCGGAACTGGCCAGCGACACTCTACTCAACCTGCTCTCGCAACGGAGCGTAGAGCTGGACACCAGGAGCGCGATAGAGTCGCTAGAGCGGCTGCTAGACTCGGTGTACAAGGATGTCTTGCTAGAGCAGAGTCGGGTGGAGATTTTGTTGAAGATTCTGTTTAAAGCGCCGCCAGATCAAGTTAGTTGCTTTTATTTTAATATAGAGATATTGAAAGGAAGAAAATAAAAGAAGAATAAAAATATAATAGATAGAATAGAAAAGAAGAAAATTGTTTAATCAGCAAATTGTAACACAGCCCTTTAATTAGTATAAATGATGCCCAGTTTTGCTGCTTATATTTTGTATGCTACAGGACCAATTACATTTTTTCTAATTTATATTTTTATATGTATAATCTATATTGACTAAATTCGAATTTTCAAAAAACACTTGTTCTGCTTAGTTGAAAATTGGGTAAATTGTTTATACTTAGGAGATATTAGATAAGACCGGATGTCTTGACAGGGCCCAATGAATAATCCAACCCTCGTCAATCTGACAAGGGAATGTCCAAAATGGGTTAGCAATGGATTACCAATAATGTTTTTGTTTCAGGCCACAACACCCCGCAAACTGAAACTCCGATACTTATCAATAATTATGGTACTCCTCCGTAAAGTTCTCGTTTTGATACCAGAAAACGAGATTCTCCTATCGATTAACTATCTAAAATCGACTTGTATATCACCACAATCTATTTTCTTTAACGTAAAACCCAACGTGGATCCGTTGAACGTTCAGAATTTCAACGAAAACTGCGCCAATTTGTCACCAGATGTCGTTTTAGTCAGATTTCTGTTCAAAACCCTGACGTATGCGATTCTAGAGATGGACGATTTTGATGGGAATATAGACCTTGAAGACAATGAGGATAAGGATCAGAATCAATTGCTGTACTCCGTTTGTGTGAATATTATTGTGCAAGCGAAGCATATGATGCATTTGACTGGTAAGAGCTTTATTACTTTGAATTTGTTACGTATTTTATCACCAGAATTTTGGTTTCTAAGTTGCTTATACGTGCACGCAGACATGTAATACTTTAACTATATTTTACCTACGTAGTCTATGACATTAAATCATAGACAACTTAGGTAGTATAGTAGAAAAAACAATGATAAGGCATTCTCTGGTATAACTCTAGTTAATAAAAGTCAATAAATGCGTTTATTACTTTCCATTGTTATGTAATATAGACCTATGTTCATGTTTAAAATATATCCTAAACAAGGTAGTGTTTGTACATTCATTAACAGGTCAAATTCGTAAAATTTTACTATCAAAATTAATAAATAAATAATAAGCAAAAGTTAATATAAGGTATGACATTTTAATGAATATCACAGTATCTATAATATTATTTCCTATAATTTAATGAAAATAATGGACCAAGAAAAGCCCTTAGCATTAATTTGACAACGAATTTTAATATATTTGTATATTTTTTGCTCCACCAGATGGCTGCTTATTCCCGCTAACAGCAAAGACAGCCCAAACGTTACTCCACAACGAGCAGAGCGGTCTAAACACGGGGTTATACAACCCTGCGGAGAACATTCCCTTGGGAGCGCTCAACCTCACGTGCTTGCGGGCCGCGCATAAAGTACCCCTGCTCGCCGCGCATTGGGCGCATCTGCTTATACGGTAAATATGATTTTACTAGAGTTTTACATGTACGCTATATATACGCTATATACAAGGTGAAATAAATAAACAGGAATTGGGGGAAAGAAAAAAAATGATGGTCTTTGCTGAAAGTAAAATATTTCATTAATTTTAGAAATAAGATAATGTAGTTATTATTTTTCTCTGAATTTATACCTGACTAAGGAATGGAATACACTAAAAGTGCAATAAATATACATTCATTCAACCAGTCAATATGCATTATCATTATCATATATTTCATCTAAATGTGTGTGCTGTGTTGAGTTTAACTTGAACAAAAATCTATTGGATGATTTGTTTCAGGTATTACACCGTAAAATTAATAGACTTACTGGTTTTCTTTACGTTTGAAATACTATGCTAGAAAGATTTGATCCTTATTACTGACCTTATCGTGGAAAAAATAATGATAGACGAATTTTGCATTTCCATTTGAAAATTGAAATGACTTCAACTTTATAAACCGCTCGTGGCTTGCTACACACTAGAAGTCGGTGCGTTGGCGACTATACCATACTCGTATTCTGCCATCTTGTAGGTTACTTACAAATACCTACAACGGTAATATTAGATACATCATCACCAACATTGTTCGTTTCAGATTGAATTTCCTCTCGCACAAATTCTGGCACAAGCTGATAGGTTTCGCTCGCAACCTGCCGCTAAGTGCCGACAGCTTCGACACGAAACTGCTTAGAGTGGACTTGTTGCAGACGGCGTGCGTGTGCGCTTATTGCGAATATTTTGTAAGTATAGTTGTATAGAGAGTAGTACATATCGCACTTCCGCTCAAGTAGTGTCACAAGTCAAAAAAGCAAACTGAAAAAGACCTTTGATTGACTTTATTTGTCACTATTCGGGTCATAATTGAAAAACTATTTTAACTTACTGAAAAAAAATAAACCGCTATTTTATAAATAATAAACCGCTAAAACGCTAAAAAAATAAACCGCTATTTTATATAAGTTTTTGAATTATGATTCGGGTCATAATTGAAAAACTATTTTAACTTACTGAAAAAAAATAAACCGCTATTTTATAAATAATAAACCGCTA